>CBVK0100525993.1:0-13616 GCA_900067695.1 Picea abies
CTCTAGGGGAAGAAAACCCATCAAAACTTCCTTAATATAGATAGCCAATACAATGCCAAGAGATCTCTATGCTAAAACAGAAAGTCCTCTCCAAGATATGCACCACTCTCTCTCTCCTTTGTCGGTAACGGATCAAAACTTGTCTCTCAAACTGAGCAAGTGAGTTGTGTTCAAATGAGGCGCTAGCCTCCTTTATTTATACAAGTTCTGGCACGTGTGAAGTGTCTCTTCACTGGCATGGCCGACTTCTCAATCTGGGTGGGTAAACCCACCTTTATTATATTTCTGGGTCTCTTAATTAACTGCTGGGGTTGACTTCTTATTCTGCCTATTACAATTGTCTTTTGACCAATCCGCAAAAGGGGATTTGGTCCTATTACAATATCCAACATGATCAATCCACAATGGGGATTGATCCTATGAATAAAATATCAATAATAATAAGAATACTCTTTGCAGTTACATTATTTCAACAAGATTGATACTCTTTGCAGTTACATTATTTCAACAAGATTGTCAAAGTTTTCGGGGCCAAGTTCTAGAGGTTGTTTTACCAGATTCCTGAAAGCCATCGTCCTAAAGACAAGTACCTCGTTTATCTCTATACTAATGCACTTCAGGGGCATTTGAGCTTCCTCCTAAATAAAAAGAATCCAAAAACACTTGCAGAAGCTCACAACATAGCCATTCGAATCGAAAAGAATCTCTCCTTGTCCAGAACCAATGACCATACCATGGACACTCTCAGCATGATAAAACTAGTTTCCGTTGAAACCTTTGCTGAGGATCCACAAGAAAGAAGGGAACAAGTTTTTGACCAGCAGAATGAGGACGTGAGTGAGGAGCAAGAACCTAAACAAGATGATGAAGTATCTACCTGCACTCCTCCTTCTGATAAGGCCATCCAAGAGCCTGTTTCTCCTGCACAACAGAACGATAATGAGGTTAGTTGTTTCCCTTTTCAGGATACTGACGACACCTTGTTCCTTGATTCAGAAAATGAAGGAGAAATGAAAGCCTTGAAAAAAATGGATATTCCTTGTTGTACAATCGAAGACAAAGAAGCAATCCATGAGGATGAAACAATGACATGTGCTGAAAACGCCAAAGTCCTCAAAGCCCCTGCACAAGAAGAAGCAGTAAGTTGCCCTCCTCCCCTAGTTTTTGATGATGCTTTACTTTATGATGAAGGAAGTGAGGAGGAGGAGAATGAATTTTCAAAAATTTGAAACCCTGCATGTTATGATATAGATAGTGACATTGTTGATAACATTGATGAGTTCATACATGTTGGGAGACGTAGGTGGGATATAGTTGGTTATGACCTGGATCCCATCTATGACATTGAGAGTCATTTCAAAGTGTTGCCCTTCCAATCATCACAACAGATTACTTTTGACTAGTGGCAACAAGGAGATGAGATTTTTACCTGTACTTTTCAAAAAAACCAAGGATGACCTAGTACCTTGTTTTCCTAATGATTTTCAGTCTTACCTTGAGATTTTTGATGAGTACCCTTCTGAGCACTTGGATTCTCTCCATGAAGATGATTACCAACCACCACTGTGCTCGGATTTTGATACAAGTAAGAACATTGTTTGCCTAAAGAAGGATTCTCATGACTTCTCACTCCAGCCACCTGTTATTACTTTACCTTGCTTTTCCATTAAAGGTGTGGTCAGGAAGTATATCTTTTATATAGAATTTCCTCTTAGACAAACCCTAGAGTCCAAGGGTTGGTTAAATATTACAATCTTAAGTGTATCTTCTCAGTTTTTCAACTATCCCTTGAGAATTTGCCAGTCGTCTAATACATCTTTGTCAATCCCTTCCCAGACTTCACAGTATGAGAACGTCTTAGGTATCCAGTGTGCCGACCCTTTGAGTCAATGTTCTGAACCTTGGACTTTTCTTGACCCTTTCCTGAAGTGGATTGAATACTTTTCTCAGAGATGGACTTGGCAGGATTTTATCCCTCCCACCCGCCTCCATGAGTTAGACTTTGAGATTTCCGATGATATGATATACATTCTAACTCATGACATTTTTGTGCTTGATTTATCACTATTTTGGTTTATGATGAAGCACAAAGGAAGGTATCATGGGACATTGCTGGATTGGCTACACTGGTCGTTTGACTACATCTAACATCCAACCAACAGGTAAGTAAAGGTAGGTACTTTGCTTTACATTTGCATATTGATTGTCTTACTTCAGTCTATATATATATATATATAGATAGATATATATAGATATATATATATGCTGGGGTGGCATTACCGCCCCATTATTGTTACTGATGCCCCTATCGAGTTGAGCAGGTCTGTAGGTTATGCCAGAGATGATGAGGTCCTCATGTGCTCTATGGTGAGCACATGTCCTCGAGTTGGAGCCAGATGTTATCCCTGATTTCTAGGGATAACTAGGAGATCATGTCTCGAGGCCCACATGTCCTAGACATGGAGTACCGAGAGTAGGATTGACCTGAGCATGGCCCTGGAGGGTCCATCCTTTTCTTCTTTCATCAAATCCGTCTTGTCAACAACAACAACATCCATCACCATCGGCTTGGTCTTGTATCGGAGAAGGCTCTTGCTCCATGAGGTAATTGGTCCAGGTATCATGGTATGTGTCACTTTTGATCATTATAACCCTTGGATATATGCGTCTAACACCTTTTGTCTCTGACGACTGCTTGGATCTTACATTAACCCACTTGACCATGTTTGGGGAGATTGACAGGATGTCCTAGCAAGCCTGTACCCATGGGTTTTGGTTTGCCACCAAGGGGCTTTCTGAAGAGCCACCGTCCGCTCCCATCATACCACCACTTTTTCATCTTATCTCCCGCTCATTTATCCCATTCCCCTTGTCCGGGCATTGGATTGACCTGTTTCACCTTATCTTGTGGGAAGAAGGGGCTAAAGGCCCAGAAGGTAAAAGCAACTGGTAAAAGATAAAAGCCTAGAAATAAAACCTCGAGATGCCTCACCTAGGGATCCCCGAGAAGGCAATAAAAAGCCTCTCAGCAAGAAACAAGAGGGACCTGGAAAATAATGAACAAGACCTAGCCAAGAGGATAGGGGGTCTCATCACGAGCCAGCCTATTAGGTTCATGGGTACCTAATAGTGTGACATTGCCATTATCTGGTTACCAAGCCAGGGAAATGACCTTTGGTTGCATGGCCAAGGGAAAGGGGGTCTCATCACGAGCTAGCCTTCTCATCTCTGTGAAAGTACTTGTGGGTAACACTGTCAGCTCTGGTCACCATGCCAAGGCAGTGTCCTCCGGTTAGACCTTGAATAAAAAGAAAAAGAAGAAGAAAAAGCAAATAAAGAAAGAATAAAGGCAAGAACGGGCTTGGAAAAAATTGCATCCATGACGGGTACAACGCGGCTTCTACAAAGGCACCCACAGATAACATTATGCATCCCTGGCTTTCACTCTACCCATTTGTCTAGACATCCCCTAGCCACATCACCTCGTTTACATGGCTTGGATGAAACCTTCTTGGGAACTTCCCTTCTCTTGTGGATGCTAGCCCAATAAGATGTCTTGTCTTTTTCTTCGATCTTGTATTGTTGATTTTTGTAATATCTTTGAGCTATTGAACGATATATCAGGGTTTTTATGCATATGTTTGATAATATTAATGATGAAATGTGATTGACATTGCTAATGGAGGGCGTAGTTTTTGATGTGCAGGACCATGCCCGACGGACAAGTACCATTTGGACTGGTGCACATGGGGAGATGATTAGTTCGGACCTCCATGGGGCTGAAGAGCCCATTAGATGGTTGCTAAGACCCCGTCAAAGGGGTAGAGACAGGACAGTGTTTAACCGAGGTTTTTGCACCGGAGAAGAAGAGGACGTTTCACCAGAGGCACTTTGGCAGAGCCCGACCTAGGGGGAATGACCCCCTTTCAGTGGAACGTTGGCCTTGGAAGGCTCAGAGCGTCCCCATCCTTACCATGACGTCATCCAGCTTCATGGTCATTCTTGGAGGCAGACTGGGTAGCAGTGGCACATGTGGCATGTTGGAGAAGCCCCTAGGGGGCTAATGTTTTTCTCCTGGATGTCTCATCTACCCTAAAAGGGGATAGCGCCTCCCTTGAATGGGATTTTACCTTTATTATAGCTCAGTTAGGGTTTTAATTTAACAATTTAATGTAAAAAAAATATTCTGGTCTTGTCGGCCATTTTTTATGACCTAAAATTAATTAAGGTCATTGATACACTATATATTGAGGAGTTTTAGCCTCATTTTGACATAACTCATCACTCACTCTCCTAGTGAGGTCTGATTTTTGCGCCCTATTAGGGTTATTGGCTGATTTGAGGAAGGCGCACTTGTTTGGAGAGGAGATTTTTGGCAATTTATGGTGTTTTTCTTGAAGGAAGGTTTACAACTAGGGTTTGCATGCTATTTTCTTAATGATTTGTAAGTATTTTTCTGCAAAACTTCTTGATTGAATGGTTGTAGTTTAATTTCTTGCATCTATTTATTATATATTGCTGAATCAAAACCCTAGGGGACAAACACACAAGTAGGTCGTTGTCTCTATTATCCCCAATATCTAGGGATAACTAGGACTCTGACTATCTTTCTTGGCGGTAATCTGTGAAGGGAAAACCAACTTTAAACTCTTGAGCCTTAATCCCTTGATCCTTTTCCTTTCAACACCCCAGATTACCTAGGGACGTCTCCCTTGGGATTAGCCACCCTGAATAGAAAGAGCCCCCCATCGAGGTGACAGTGGGTGGGGAAGCTCCTGTTACGCCAGTTTGACTCTTGTCGTCAAGCCACTTAACCTATACTACAAACTGAGCGATAATAGTCTCATGTCCCCTGATAGAAAAACCTTTTAGCCATTGAAGAAGAAGAAGAGAGCCTAGCCATCGCTACACTCTTTCTATCTTCTTCCCTTAAGCTAGTCGTACCTTTAAACTTCAAGAGGAAGAGGACGCCCTAGGCCTAGGTTATCTACACCTAGGGTCGTTTTTCTTTTAGGGTTTGATGAAAGAGTCTTGCCTTTGCAACACTCTCCCTCTTTAAACTCTCTTGTCTTGATTTTACTTGTCTTTGAGCTAGCTGTTTGCCGGGAAGGAGGAGAGAGCACGAGGCCTTGCTTAAGCAACACCGGAGTGAGCCTCTCTCCCCTAGGGTTCTGTCTTTAAGGCCCTGCTGGTGCAGCACCTTGAAACCTTTCCCTCTTGTCCTTTGAATCTCATCCCCTTCAACTTGTGCACCCTTCACCTTTTTGACTCCATAACCCTTAGGCACTGATCTTTAGCCTCCAGCGTTGAAGTGAAAGTGGTTGAAACAATTCTCAAAACCTCTTACAAATTGAAACCCTAACTAACTACTAACCGTAAAAAGGTGACGTCACCCTTGGTTATTCCATCTTGATGCAGCAAATTTCATTTATTAAGCAATTGGATGGTGTTTAAAGCATTTATTGAATGAGGGATTGATTGGATACATTGATTGCTATATCATCTTGATATTTATTGGTGAAGTAACATTATTTCATTGCTATATTAACAAACATTGACCTCGTCAATATTTATTGTTGCAATTGGTTATACATTGATATCAGATAGTCTATTGAAATACTAACCCATTGAATCATAGCTTGCATATATATATTGGTTTGCTTTGTTCCGGGCAGGTGTTCTTCTTTGGGCCTACACTTCATTATTGGCTGTTTAGCCGGGACTATCTGTTTTGGTGGTGACCTGTGAAGGGGGAACTTTACTTTGACTTTTTAAAAACCTTTGCCTCTTCAAAACCCCAGGTCACCGGGGACGTCTTCCCGGGGCCTAACCTCCCTAAAGAGAAAGAACCTCCCCATCATGGTGACATTGGGTGGGATGGGTTCCTGTTATGCCAGTTTGGCCTTCTATCTTATAGCCATTTGACCTAGCTACAAACTGTGCGATAACATGTACAATACTGTTGTATTTTTTTCCAAGGAAAACCTCGCACCTCTTAGGGAAACCCAAGGGATGCTTCCCCACATTTGTAGATGGCATCCTAGTAAACCCGTCAGCATAGACTAGTGCACCTAGTTCAGGGGGGATTTGAACTGGGCACCGGCAGCACAGAAGCCAAATGCTCAGCAACAGTGCCAACAACTGATTGAGCTAACCCCTTGGGCTTTTACTGTTGTATTATATGTTAGTATTGTATTTTATCTTAGTCAAACATTTCTTGCTAGCACTTCTTGTTACTGCTAAGGTCAGTTATGTAACTGTCTTCTAGGTTTTATTGAATTATTGTAAGTTGTCACGAGATCCCATTTCAGGTTTGTTATCTGGTAATTAGTTTGGATAAGTCTCTCCTCTGTAGAGAACACTCAATCTTAATAGACATACTACTTCATTCTTCTGAATATAAGCTCACCTTCTCCCTTGAGCAAGTTTTGGTATTTGTTTCTGCTATCTTCATGTTGCTTCATCTGAGCCGTATCAAGAAAAGTCACTCCAATTTACAACACCATTTTCAAAGTTTTCTCACTAAGTCATTCAGTTCAAATGATAGATTAGAATGGAAAGCTATTCTTTTTCGTAGACTTGAATAAATCTTTCATATATATATATATATATATATATTTGTCAATTTGATCATTATTATGTATTTACCATTTATTTAAATTTTAGAAAATGTCAGTGCATTGCTAATACTTTTTTCAAGTACTGATATGGTCTAATGTATGTAAAGTGTGCTTTTCATACCAGGTTTGGTTGTTTCTGTTGTGGATCCTCAACCAGGAGAAACTATTGTAGATTGTTGTGCTGCACCTGGGGGGAAAGCATTGTTCATGGCATCGCGTCTGCAGGGACAAGGTAATATTTTAAATTTGTGAGGAAGTGTGATTTTGTTGACCTCCTAAACTTACCATGTTTTTTGAGCACAATGAATAAAATATTAAGATGATTTTTTGCTGGCACTTGATGATGAACATGGTAATGGCTATTTCAGTTTGGTTGATGATTGTGTGAGACTCTCAGAGATGGTGCTTTTCTCAGTATTCTCTTTTAGCTTCACTATTCATTGCCAATATCAATGCAAAACCTTGTTTTGCAGGAAGCATAATTGCAATTGACGTGAACCAAGGTCGTTTGCGAGTTCTTGAAGAAGCGGCAAAAGTGCAAGCTTTAGAGGGTGTTGTCAATGCCTGTCAGGATGATATTCGTAGCTTTGCTGTAAGCTATTCTTTTGTGGAATTGAGTTACTAGTTCATGCCTGTTTGTTCCCTGCTGGAAATCTACAAAGGAAGTCTGGTCATTGAAGCAGACTTTATTATGTATTTTGGACAAGATACCTATTTGATCCATGGAATTTTGGACATCTATTGATATTGTGCATTGTATAGACATGGATTTATTGAATATCAATGAAAATTGAAATATGACTTTTTTATTCTAAATGTGTATATATTTATTTTTTTTGTACTTGTCGAGTTTCACCTGATTTGTTCCCAATCCAATTCGAACTCTTCACTCTTCTACCTCGATGAGCTTTTGTCAATTCTTATCCGGTGACTTTGATCCAGATAGAGTGCTGGACAGCGGTTATTTTGGTTGCAGCTATTGGATTTACGTACCTTTAGCAGAAGGTCAGTTGACGCATTCCTGTAGCATTTACCCAGAAGTGAGGGCACACTTTATAGAACAGCATTTGCACTTGCAGCCTATTAGTAGACCTTGCCTTATCCATTTAATATTCAAAGAAAAATGTGCCTGGCATTAGAGGAAATTGTCCATCGTAAGTTTGAGCAATGTTGCATTTATTGTTATCGGGAATTTATCGTCAGTGGTCTAGAAAATAAATTATTGGCAATATTGAGGAAGTTATCAAGAAACTTAAAAAAAATACAAAAATAATCAATTTTTTCAATTTTTTAAACATCGAAAGCAACAACAACATCAAACAATCACATTGCTATATAAATATGAAAATAAAACTGATATGTAAGATGTATAAGATGTCAAGTGGTACATCAATCATCGATACTGAAATATGATATTTGTCTTGACTCTTGAGTCATAAGTCCCGAGTCCTGACAGGGTAATACAAAATCACATCAAAACGAAAATAAATGTATCTCATGAGATGATCATCATGAGGCATCTAGATATTTTAAGGATAATCATAGTGCGCTAAGAAGGCATGGTTGAGGATTAGGTTTCCCCCGCCCCTGAGAAGCTTGCGGTGTTGATGTTTTTGGTAGCATCAGACAAGAGCTTCCACTTCGGTTTGTGTCAACACGTGGGAGTCATCCTAATTGCCTCTCAGAATCTTAGGAGATTCACTTTCTTAAGTGATTAATAAAGTGAATGTACTCTTGTAATCAAGTGATTTTGATTTAATTAAATGCTAAAGTAATTGGCATTAGTAATTAAATTAAGTCCTAGCTATTAGATCCAAAGTGAACGCGAGATTAGATCTCAGTCGTAGATCACTTTAGGAGATCTAGAGTTTTGGACTTAGGGTAAATTCAATGTTATAAAAGACAGCCTATGCGAGAGGAGGAGACACGGTGATGGTACACAAAGAGTGAGTGAGCACTCATGTGTGCAGAGGCAGGGGTCGAGGAGAGGGTGTAGGGGGCAACAAGGGAGATAGAAACCAAGTGGGCTAGGCTATTTGCTGCAGCATTTGTATTTCCTCAGAAGGGCCATTATCCCAGGATGGGAGCCCTGATTTTATTTAATAATAAAATCATCACAGATCTAGTTGTCCCGCGAGGGTTTTTCCAGGGGTTATTTACCCAGAAATATCTTGTGCAATGTGTGTTGGTTTCCGTTTTAATTGATTCCACTAAATTTTATCGTTAAGTAACCTAGCTATGCTATTATTCAGTAAATGTGTTTTGCTCAAAATTAATGGTCGGGTGCTAGGTTCCATAATTTAACATGGTATCAGAGCCATAGACTCTGACAGAAACCAGTTTGCTAAAGATCATTTTTTTTGCAGTGAGAAAATATCTTTTTTCTCGGGTCTGCAAAAGGGTGATTAAAAATTAAAAAAAAAAGGAGAGAGGTTGCACGTACGATCGCTGTACAGTGTCGTACGAGTAGTACAACGTATGGCTGAGCACGCTGCAGAGAGATCGCTATAGTGGGCTAAGAAACTGGCTGTGAAGATTTGTGTGCAGAGGCTCGAATTGCTGCGAGAAAGAAGAATCGAGCAGAGTAAGAGATCTGCGCGGGGTCGTGGACAACTGAGGCTATAGGCACGAGACGAGCTGAGTGTGCATGGGCGTGAGTTAGCCAACAGAGCTGAGCTGGAAAGATTAGTTGCGTAGAGGAAACAAAGACTCGTGGAGAAAAGAAACCGTCAGTTGAGTGGCTGCAGCAGCTGCCAATTGTGGAGTCGCCTGATGTGGCTGAATGGAATAGTTTGATCGTGTTGGTGGAGAAGTAGACCGGTGTACGTAGAGCAAGGCTTGGTCGATGGATTCTGTAGGGAGCATGGATTAGGAGAGGCGACTGCCACAACATTCGCCGTAACAACTGCCACAACAGCCGCATGAGTAGGTGAATCGAGCTAGTGATGGGCTGTAGAGACCATGTGTGGAGTTGCAACTGTTATGGACGATCTGTGTAGGTGTGGTCAAGCTAGAGCGTGGAACCACCAACAACAAGTAGCTGTGTGGAAAGAGAAGACTACAACAGGTAGGGCGGTGAGTTTAATGGCTAAGGAGAGATGTGAGGTGAGCAGGAGTTAGGGCCCCGGGTTGTCGGGCTAGCAACTGCCAAACAAAGTCGCCAGCTATCTGGGTGGCCCAAGAAAACCCAAGGAGGTCTACGCAACGGGCAAAGTGCCCAAAAATTTTCGGGCAGCCCCAGAATTGTCCGGGCAACAGGCAGCAGGCCCAGGCAGAGGGCAGATATACCAGGCTGCTCCCAAAAAGGGCTTGGGAAGCCCAGAGAAGTACCCGGGCAACAACAAGCAGCCCTGGGTAGGTTTGGGCAGGGGTCCGGGCAGCAAGCAGCCTGACCAGGCAGTGGGAAGCAGATCCGAGCAGTGGGCAGCAAGTCCCAGGCATGGATCGAGGCGTCCAATGAAAGTCTTCAAAGACGGATCCGAGCGAGATGATAGGGATAAATCTCGTTTCAGAGGGAGCAACCAATCAGGTGGATTGTGTTGATGTTTTACTTATGCAGCTAGCAATTACAGTTCTTTATTATTAGAATCATTTAGCACATTAGCTATATAAATAAGATCATTGAAAGAGAGGCAATCACGGAAACAATAGAGACACACAGATTATCCTGGGAAACCCTCATTGGGAAGAAACCCAACAAAATCTTCCTCAATATAGATAGACCAAAAACAAAGCAGAAGATCCTCCTCTACTCCTTCACTAGGAAAGAGTGTAGAAATTTAATGACAAAATCAACATATAATAAATTATGTCATGCACTTAGCAACCTAGAGATAACTGTCTTCTATGAACTCTGAAATGTCTAAACCCACATTCAGAAATTACCATAAGTAGAAATACACATTGCTAAGCAATTTTGCAACGGAATAAACACAATGAACAACAACCATTCAACTCAGAAAAACTCAGAAATTTAGGCAATGCCAGGGAAAACCCCAATGTGGGGAAACTCAATGAGAGAGAGAGATTTATTATTCAACTTTAGGAAAGTACATATCAGCAACAATAAATACAATTTCCAGCAAGAGAAATCCACTTACAACACACTAAAACAGCCCCAAAATTCTTCCTCGAAAAATGTGCCAAGTTTGTACTGTTGTACGACCTACCCAAAAATCTACACCTTGAAAAGTGTGCCCTCAATCTGCTGTACGGACTGGTTTGTACGGTTCAACAGCAAGAAAAATACTCAAAACAACCTCGAAAACAGTGCCAATGCTTGCCTCGATTTGTGTGCCCCTTTTCCCTTGCTGTACGGACTGTATGGATTTGTACAGTACGGCCTCCAACAATAGAAAAATAACTCAGAACTCAAACATAAATATTCCCTTGGGATTTGTGCCCAATATCTCTTGGGAAATGCACCCTCTTTGTTGCCCTAACTTCCCTCTCTCAAGCTTACTCAAAAATCTCTCTCAATCTCCTTCAATGTGTCTTGCACACTACTCAATGCATTCTCTTATAATCTGAAAGTGACCCTTCACCTTCTCCAACCCTAGATCTAATGGCAAAGATCTAATCTAATCTTGCCTTTACAAGATCAAGGTTCATGATTCATTCCCTTCAAAATAAATCACTTCAAAATATTAAAGTACATTTTCACTTTATAACATAAGTGCACTTTATGAGATAAAATCACTTTAATATTAGAAGGTACACTTTATTAAAAAGTCACTTTAATAAAAGAACCACTTTATCACAACTTTATAAAAACCCATTACAAAGTCAAGTGTCTAGTAGTGTAAGTACAAGGTTACTTCCGCATACAAGACACACATGCGGAGTACCTCCCGAGCTAAAAATCTAACAAAGAGTAGCACACCACTTAACCAAGAGATCCCAAGAGATAGACTAAAACCCTCCTTGACGTTACCCCTAGTTGCAACAACTACTCCTCCAAGACTTGCACACTTTTTCCTCTTGTTGCAGAGCACATGAGTGTGTGTGCAAATGAGGCACTGGCCTCCCTTATAAATAGTGGTCTAGCCAGCCTAAAATTAGGTCTAGGCCGACCTGTCACTTTACCCTCTTAATTTACATTTAAGTTGTCAAGGCACAATAGGGTCGACTTTTACAAACCCACAATAGGGCCTAATTAACAAATATAATATAACGATATTATTCAACACTCTTCCTTAGGTAGAATATTCTTCGAAGTTACAATATTTCAACACTCCCCCTTAACAAGAAGGGTATGTTGAAATATTGTAACTGCGAAGAATATTCTAATTATAATTGAGATATTTTTATATAGATCAAATCCCCTTTTGTGGATTGATCATGTTGGTCTTTGTATAAGACCAAATCCCCTTTTGTGGATTGGTCAAACCATAGTTATATGGTGTTGCTTGTAAAGTCGGCCCCTAGGGCTAATTAAAGTGGTTTTAACCACTAGTTGAAGAAGTCGGCCCTGCTTGGTGAAGAGACATAACCCTAGTGCCTATTAGCTAGTATAAATAAGAGAGGATGGCGCCTCATTCACACACACACTCAAGTCACTCATCTAGTGTGCAAGTTTTGGAGGTAGCTGCAGTTGCAAGAAGGAGAGAGAGCTGTATTGCTCAACCTTGGATATTCTCTAGTGTTTTGGTCTTTAGTCTTGGCATTGTATTGGCAATCTAATATTGAGGAAGTTTTAGCTGGGTTTTCTCCCCCATGAGGGTTTCCCAGGATAAAATGGTGTGTACCTTGTGATTGTGTTTTTTTCAGTGATCATGCTTATGCTATTATTGTCTAGTAAATTGAAAAGAACTTAATAGCAATTGTAAATTCAACATGGTTTCAGAGCTTGATTGAATAGAGCACCTTTCACTGGGTAACCAAAAACATCATTGTTGTCGTACAAGAAAATTAGGGCTTTTTATTGGAAGAGAATTTATGACTACAAACTACCTAGGGAAGTGTGCCCTAGCCTAGCACATCACTTGGCAGCTTGAGCACACCTTTTCAGTGGCTAGAGCCTCTGGAAAGTGAAACCCTAGTTTTTACTAGTACCAGAAAACCAGGAAACCAGAGCCAATACCAGAAGTACAAGTCCATATTTGTGCAGGTCCAGTTTCAAGGGGTAAAACTTGAAATTTTTAAAAACAGACAGCTCTAGCCTACTCGCCTCATCCCAGCGCATCTAGTCCCTGGATCAGAATTCCAAAATTTGAAGTTTGAAAAATTAGGGTTTTCTCATAAAACCCTAAGTTGCAGTTGCAATGGAAATACCAGTTGCAACTGTAGTTGAAGTTGCAGTATCGGTTTCATCGAGGCAACCAAAGCAATGATACATGATCAGAGTCTACCTATGACTCTATGGGAAGACACATGTATGACAACAATGTATGTTCAAAACATAAGCCCTCATCAGATCTTGAAGAACATTACTCCAGAAGAAGCCTTCACCGGAGTGAAGCCTGAGATTGGACACTTCAAAATATTTGGGTGTCTAGTATATTTTCATGTACCCAAAGAGAAGAGATCCAAGCTAGAACCTTCAGGAAGAAATGGCACATTTGTAGGATATAGTGAATCCTCAAAGGCATATCGAATCTACATTCCTGGTCAAAGACAAATTGAAATAAGCAGAGATGTTACTTTTGAAGAAGAAGTAGCCTTCCAAAGATCTAGAGAAGCTCATATGGAAATTGATAGTGAGACAATGCCTTCTCCCCCTTCAGCAGTTCAGAGGGAGACATACATCATTCCAGTTGATCCAGTTGTTCCAGTCGATCCAGTTGCTCCAAGTGACATGCCCAGAGATATTACAGTTGGACATAAAAGGCCTACTTGGGCCCAACAAACTCTACAAGAAGCAGAGGGACATAAAGCCCCTTGTTGCTGTCCTAATACACACTTGCTAGCGTGAGCTAAGTCCTGCTCACTTAGTGTGTCCTTGGAGGCACAATGCCTAGGTTCTTAGTCCACACTGTCACCTTGACTAGAACCTCT
>CBVK0100526003.1:0-10307 GCA_900067695.1 Picea abies
ATTCAAAACAAACAGAAATCGTCTTTGCATCAATTCAATCAAAACAGAACTATATTCGATTTATCAAACAAAACCATTTATACTAATTCAAAGCAAACACAATCGCTCATGCTAATTCAAAACAAACCAAATCATTCTAAAATCAATGTTGAAATAACATACCTTGGCTGTAGGGATACGATTCAGTCAGGCTAACTTTGAGTTAACAATGACAGTGGCTACCTCAACATTTTTTAACACGATAGAACCTGTGGTATTTTGCCTCTTATCGTTAGCTTGCAGCCTATCATTTTCCTTAGACAACATAGTCACTCGGTCCTCCAAGGACTTAATTTGGGATTGCAACAGAGGGACATCTATATAGTATCGTTGGAGCCATGAGTTGCATTCATTACACTGTGGTCGATCAGGCCGTGGCATTACAGGTGAGGCATATTTTAAATTACTAGGGGTTCCACTATCAAACTTGATCCCGGGGAAGTTATGGTCATCCTTAAGGCATGGTGGGAGGTTGGATACGTACTCATAGGTTTTGATAGAACATAGGTCGTGTGAGTATGGGTACTCCTCGGTTAGAAATCACTCAATCTCAGAATCTGAATCTTTACTCAAAACAATAGGCTTCTGGTCTGTGTTTTGTTTGGGCTTGTTACGAGCACACCTAGATACCCAGCGTGTAGCCTTCTTACCTTTGCTATTGACATCAATATTACCTTTTCCCTTTTTTCTTGCAGGCTTCTTAACATTCTTAGCATTGTCTTTTGAACATGGGTGAGGCAAGGTGTCGGGTAGGTCAACGTTGGGGTAGGTCGAGGGTTCGACAGCAGGTAGGATGGTAGGAGGTGGCACGATAGGCTCGACAAGGGTTTCAGTGACCACAGTCATGTCCACTTGACCACATTCAGGAATGGCAAAGCCATTCCTCAATAAGAAAACTTCCCAATAGTCACCACTCAACCTCAAATGATGAACAATAACGATTTTAATCAAACAGTGATGGAAGAGGCTAGAGTCATCCTTCTCCCTCTTAAATCGTTTAGCCATTTTATACAGACTGCGTAGGAGGTAGTGAGGCATATTCAAAGGGAAATCTATGAAATTCATAAGAAGTCGGAGATGGTAAAGAAACAATAAACCATATCTACCTTCGCAAGTAATGAATTTCTCAATAATGGCCAATAAATCGTGCCATCGAGACTTAAGGGCTGTGACTGGCATACCTTTATCACAACTGATAATTTTCCTTGAGGTAAACAGGAGTGTCCATGGCACTTCATCCACCTTCGAGTTTAAACCATTTATTCCCCTTGGCTGGAAAACCGGTGGCTGAGCTGAGGAATTCTTTGTTCAATTCGAGTTGGATGTCCCCTACTTTGGCCCTGCATCCATCGAATGTGAGGGAAAACTGTTGAGTGACTGCGAGGTTGAAACCCTCAAATTTTTGAATGAAAACTAACCAGCCATTACTCTCCAAGTCCTCACGAGTGTTATCAAATAACAACAGCGTTTGGACACCATTGGGTTCTATGCGCACTACAGGGGCCATAGGAGAGAGCACACACTCAGCAGGGTAAACGGTGAGGGGGTTAAACAGGGTAGACATAGGACCAACTCCCACAGTTTTCTCAAAACAAGGAGAGGTAGCCCAAGATACAAGGCAGACGTTAATGCCTATGCGTGCGAGGGTGGTGGAATGAATTGAAACCATGCAAAACATTCATTTTGACATGTACAATCGACGGTGCCTTGATAATTCAAATCATTCACATCACAATCCAAAGCTTTGTACACCAAATATCAAATGGATTATTCATAAACTCATCGAAAGCCATAACATACATAACCAAAAGATTTTGACCAAATATCAAATAACTATTTAAAAACCATAGTGCTCATAACCAACAATTGGTCTGTATGTTAAATCAACAATAGTATGTGTATGATTTAAAACAAAACAACATGTCAAATATTGCACCAAAGATTTAATCATAAAATTAATGCGTTGTATGAAACCATTGCACCAAGGATTAAAAAAAATGCAAAGTGAATAAAGGTTTGGTGTCTTGCCAAATGTATGACCATTATTGAGTTAGAGGTGAAATGACCACATGAACAAGAGTATTCGTAACAATCCAAATATGATTTTAATGCCATCGACATGATTTCCAATTCAAGGTTTTCACACTTGCATTCGTGAAAATGAAAACAAAAGGCAGGTGTGTGAATGCGCTAGATAATAATGTCATCTTGTTTTAAAGAATTGCGACCAGTATTGAGGGTTCAAAACCCTTGTGTAGGCAGCTTTTAAGAAAAGATAAAAATGCAAAATGGTTTCCAACAATGGCGACACACTGGTAGAAGCAGTTATCTCTGCCAAAAGAAGAAATCCAGATTATGATAATGAGAATCATTCTAACTCAAAAACAACCAGAAAATTGTTTAAACATCATCATTAATCAAATAATTCCAGCTGTGCTTAAACGATGGAAACTGATAATAGTCTTAAGACAAGTGAGTCATGATATTAAAGATAAAATCTCCAATACTGTTGACAGTGCCACTGCTTCCATTAGGCGTTCATAGCCTCGACAGGGTTGCAATTTAACCCGCTCTGACATCTGTATCCTGCCAAGAAGTTCCAAATCAGAATAAAGGACATTTTAAGGTCAAGAGATTCCATATTTACGAATTTTCATGTACCCGACATTGCTTCACTGCCAGCGGGCGTCTTCAGTACCCCGGAGAAGTTGTCTTGGCATCATGCATGCATTTACCCATTGCCAACAGACCTGTTCAGTATCCCGACGGGTTTACAAGCACGTCCCACAACTCTTTTAATGATTTGTTTAGTTTTTTAAAGATATATATAATCGAATGGGGTGACGCTGAAAATTATGATATTGTAGTCATATTTTTACAGACCTTGAAAGAATTTTTTAAGTTGTCCTTCATTAAGATTCAGAGATGGTTTGTTTACAAAAATGACCTTCAAAAGCAGGGAGACATCTTCTAAGTTATTCCCTTAAGGAACAGGGACAGCATAAGAAGATAATGGATGATCGTGACAGGCTTTACTTACAGATTGAAATCAATAAACTTCTTTCAAACAACAGTCTTTTCTCAACATGGCTGTAAATTTCAGAAGTATATTATAATTGATGTTTAGACAACTTTTCAGCAGTCATTTTAGAGAAAGAATTTTCTATTTTCTGTGTCTGAACAGTTCATAATGCAGGTATGTGTATCTCCAAAAGCAAAAACTGATAAGCATAAGGGAAAAATCAAAACCAAAACAGCAAAAGAAAAGCAAACAAAAGAAAAATATTTACACAATATACACAGGGTTGTCATCAAGCGAAATACCTTTTTAGAGATTGGCCATTCACTGGATAAGTGTCTGGTTGTCCCTCTATATTCTGTAATTGGAAAGAGTTGGGACCCAATTTCTCAGCAATTACAAACGGTCTTAGCCATAAGTTCTGAAACTTCGTATGCTCTCACTTTCCCTCATGTGGTTTGTCCCATTTCAAGAGAAGGTCACCTACTTTGAAGTTCCTATCAGAGGCAGATTTGGAATCAAACCAGCTTTTGACCACTAGTTGATGTTGATCTAACTTATGTTTTGTTTGAGCTCTTACCTCTTCTGGTTTTATTAAAGCGTTAATTCGATTCTCCAAAGGGGGGAATTCTTCTTCTTGTATTTTCTATGATAACTGTAGTGAGGGAAGAAGAATATGTGGTGGCAGAATTGCTTCTCTGCCATAGACGAGAAAAAAGGGAGAGTTACCTATAGCATTTTTCGGTGTTACTCTATCAGCCCAGATTGCATTTAACAATGCATTATGCCAATTTTTGTGATTTTCAGATACCTTTCTCTTGATGATTTTAATCAGATTCTTATTAGTTGATTTTGTCAATCCATTGCCTTGAGGGTAGTAGCTGGCAGAATACTTAAATTTAATTTCTTTTTCTAGAGCGAACTCTCTCATCTCAAGAGACGAAAAATAAGAAGCGTTATCGAATACTAAACAGTCAGGGATACCAAAACGAGTAATAATATTTGAATTTAAAAAGGCAATTACCTGACTGGTATTTACAGCTCTTAAGGGGGCAGCTTCAGACCACCTGGTGAAGTAATCTGTGGCTATTATGATAAACTTATGATGTTGTGAGGATGGCGGATTGATTGGACCTATAATATCAAGACCCCACTACTGAAAAGGGGAGTCTACTAAAACAGGCTGCAAGGGAAAGGCTAGTTTCTGTATCCACCCAGATGCTTTTTGACAAATAATACACTTGCGACACAAGGCATGAGCATCTCTAAAAAGTATAGGCTAGTAATAACCTGCTCTTAAAACTTTATGGGCAGTGGTGTCCCCACCAAAATTCCCACCAACCTCTCCTGCGTGCAATTCTAGTAAGAACTTTTCTGCTTCATCTTTCTCAAGACAACGCATTAGTACTCCATCAAAATTTTGACGAAATAGAATACCATTAATCAGCTGAAAGGAGGCAGAATTTAATCTTAATGCTCTTCTTTTAGTGGGATTCAGGTGACAGGGGGCTGACCCATGTTCAAGATAGAATTTTATATCGTAATACCAGGGACTGACATAGTTTTGTGCACAGCAGATTAAATTTTGATTGTGTTGTCCTAGGTTTGACATATCATTTTCTTCTCGCTGTCCTACTGCTGAGTCAGCAACTAACTTGCATAGCCCTTGGCCTCTCACTATTTGTGCTGGGGTGATTTCTATGTCATATTCTTGTAAGGAGGTAACCCAGTTCGCTCTCTTTTCGCCTAGTTCTTTCTGCACTAACAGATTCCTGACGGCTGGGTAAGGGACAATAATTTTCGTCCTAGATTTCAAAAGATAAGATCGGAAGTGATTTACTACTTTAAAAACAGCATAGGCTTGTTTATCTACTACTGGGTAATTGATTTCTATGCCTTTGAAAGAAGAGGTCATAAAGGCAATTGGGACTTCATTGTTTTTAGCGTTCTTTTGAGTCAGGACAGCAGTGTAGGAGTGGTCAAAAGAAAAAGTGTAGAGTGTGAATTCTTGCAAAACATCGGGGCTCATGAGAGAAGGAGCATCTATTATGGCCTTTTTTATTGAATTAAAAGATTGGTTCTCTAAGGGTCCCCAATGATATTGCGCGTCTTTCTTAATTAAACTCTGTAAAATTCTCACCATTTCGGAGAAACTGGGGACGAATCTCCTGACAAAGTTTATCTGGCCTAAGAAAGACTGCATAGAATTTTTGGATGAGGGAGGGGGAAGTTTCGAGCTGACTTGAGTCCTTTTAGGGTCAATAATCATCCCTTTATTTGACACAATAAATCCTAAGAGCTTACCTTGTTCTACTGCAAAGATAGATTTTTTAGGATTCAAGGAAATGTCGTACTTACGACATCGCTGTAGAACAACTCTTAAATGAGCTAGATGATCAGTTTTTCTTTTTGAAAATACAGTAACATCATCTAGGTAAACTATCATAGATTGATTGATTAAGCCTCAGAAAGCGATGTCCATCGCTCTCTGGAAAGCGGCATCGGCATTAATGAGTCCAAAGGGCATTTTCCTATAAGCGTAGGTGCCCCATGGAGTGCGGAAGGTAGTTTTAAGTTGGTCTGGAGGAGACATCAGGACTTGGTTGTACCCTGAAAAACCATCCAATAAGGATAGTCTTTCAGAGCCAGATACCTGTTGAAGGATCTGTTCCATGGGTGGGACAGGGTAGTTGTCTTTATCAAACGCTCTATTAAGGTTTCGGAAATCGACGCATAGTCATATTTCACCACTCTTCTTCTGGAAAGGGACAAGTTTATAAACCCATTGCATCTGTCTAACTGGGAAAATTATCTTAGCATTCAGGAGTTTAATTCTTTTTTGACGGTCGGTTCGAGCTTAGGGTGCATTTTTCTTAACTTTTTTTGAAACGGCAAGGTTTGGGGTTTCATAGGAATGACGTGTTGTATGATTTTAGGGTTGAAAGTTTTAAGGTATTCATATGTCCATGCAAAAAAATCTTTGAATTCATTAAACAATTTAATAAATGCGGCTTTCTCTTGTTCAAAACACCCCACCCCTAAATTAATGCACTGTGGATTGTCATTAGTTCCCAGGTTTACTTTTTCATACGATAAAGAGGAACTATTTGTTTTATAGTTGACCGATTTTTTGAATTTGTCTTGAAGATCATAAAACTTTTCTAATCTAACTACAAATTTAGGGATAGAATTTACCATGCCCGATGAAGATTCAGGAGATCTTGGATCTGGTATTACCATGAAATTGCACAGATTGTCGTCATGAGTGCCTTCGTCGATCACCGCGCCTTGGAAATTTTCTTCCATATGGAGGAAGATAATAATCTATTGATCGTCGTCGAAGACTCTCCAATTCGTGATGTTGTCGGGAACAGATGGCCTGAACGACAGTTTGACGGAGAATGCATTCGGGGACAAGCCTTCTGCAGGAAAGAGTTTGGAAGCTACGTTAGCTAATAAATCAGCTTCAGAATTATTCAATCTAGGAATAGAATTTATGTTGAAAGCAGAAAACTTATTCATCAAATTCCATACCTCAGATTGGTAGCTTTTAAGATGCGGAGACAGACAGTGGATAGAATCTCTTACCTGTCTAACCACGATTTTTGAATCGCCAAAGACAGTCAAATTTTGAATGTTCATATCTAATTCTTTTCTGAGGCCCTGTAATAAAGCCTCATATTCAGTTGTGTTATTAGTACATTCAAATTCTAACTTGCATGCAATCAGGGTTTTGTTACCTGATGGATCAATAATAACGCAGCCTGCACCAACTCCTTCCTTGGACTTTGACTCGTCAAAGTAAAGAGACCATACTTGATTTTTATCGGGTGCATGAGACCACTGTGTAGAAATTGTTGGCTGCATGTATGCTACAATCTCGGACTTTTGTTCTAGATTAATAATAGATGAATTTTCGGCCATGAAATTGCCGAAAAAGGTATCCATCCCTTGTATTTCGGGTGAATCGACAGAAGGTGTAAATGGTTCATTGGGATCATTTAAATCTGTGACTGTGAGCTTTAGGTAGCGTTCATGATTTACCTTGATCTTGTTGGGCTTGTCGTTCTCGGACAGCCACAGGTGAGACCAATCTGTCTTGAAATAGTCGTGTAGCTGCTCTGACCATTCTCTGCTTAAAAAAAAATCGTAATCTTATGGAATATCCACAACAATAATATCAATCACTTGATGAAATTTGGGGTTAGACGATAATCTTATAAGCACATTTCTTAATTCACCTATAACTTTAACACTAGTTCGATCAAGTTGGATGATTTTTAAGGTGGATGGTTCAACTTCAGCATTAATCTTCTGACATACAGACCATGGCATCACATTGGATGACGCTCCTGAATCTACCATACAATTGTGCACGTTTCTATTAAAGATTTCGAAAGTTAACAAAAATGGAGGTATATTTCTGCGAGTACTAATGGTGGAAAATTGTGGGTTTTTACTCGCAACCTCTAAAGCTAATTTATCTACATTTGTTACATTATTTACAGGAAGGCTTCCTTTCTCGTGAGGATCAGAATTGTTCTTAGCGGAAGCCTTCTGAGGGACTTTTGGGTTGTTCTGAACAACTTTGTTACTACTTCGATTACCGTTTTTGCTATTCTCTGTGATATTTTGTAACATTTTTTGTAGCAGAAACGGAAATTTTAATAATTCATAAACAGAAATGTTATCCCTTAACTTTTTTAAATCTTCAACTAAATCATAATCTAAGTTAGGGTTTGCATGATTCTGTTTAGTCTCAGCTGGTTTAGACTGTTTTGGGGGCAAAGTTGTAGTGTTTTCAGAAGAAGGTTTGTTTGTTGCCTTACTCCTAGTATTGTAGGGATGTACTATCTCGAAATTAGCTTGAAAAATGCTATCCGAGAAGTGTCCAAAAAAGTTCGGAGAAGATTCTTCTTCTTCAACTGTCTCTTCCTCGGGCATCTCAGGGGGCATGAAGTTATCCTGGGCTTCTAGAATTGTTTGAATGGCGAATTGCAAGCTTTCTAGATTTAGGCCCTCGGTATTTGAATTAGGTCGGTTCGTGGGAAAAGGCTTCCTAAACGGGGGTTTGTAAGGCCCTTTGCTCGAAGAAGCTTATTCGGTCATCCTTTTAAAATCTATAACTTCATTTGACAGTATTTGAAGGACTTTGGTTAAGTTTTCTAAATCCGAGCTTTCAGGTTGTGTTTTATTTTGAGCAGGTCTAGGGAGGATTTCGATTTTCTTTTTGGAAGATGAACTAGTCTCTGTTTTGTTGCTAGTAGTGTCTTTTAAACTAAGGATTTCTTTTTCAATCTGATTGGCCTCTTCAAAGGTCTCTAACAACATGGCTTTCTTAGATTGCTTTACCCAAATGGCTATACTTTGATGCAAGGCTTTAGTATAGTATGCTATGATAAGATTCTCAGCAGGCATCGAATCTGTAGGGATTCGGTTTTTTAGTGTTAAGAATCTTTGGTTAAAGTATTTTATTTTCTCTTTGGGGTTCATTCTTAAACTAGAAAGCTCCATGACTAGAACTTTTGGGGACTTATCATCTCCAAACTTCTCAAGAAAGCAGGATTCGAACTTCTCCCACGACACGATGGAATGGGGCTGTTGGGCAAAGTACCAGGTAGAAGCATTTCCCTCAAAAGTATAGGGGAACAACCTACAGACTACGTCTTCATGCTCAACATTATGGAGTCTAATAGCTAACATCAACACTTTAATGTGATCTTCGGTGAGCTATTTAGAGTCAGGGTGAAACTTGGGGAGCCACTTCTCTGGATGTTTGGTTAAGGGATGTTGAGGCCCGGGTACGGCTACTACATCTTCGTCGAGCCAAGGTCTGGCAGGATTTTTCTAGTTGGCCATTAGTGTGGGTGGTGTGGAAGGCTGGGAAGAGAAACTGCCTTCATCAGAAGAGTCTTCTCCAGAAGAAGAAGGGGATGATGGAGGTGGTGAGGGTGGTATTCCAGATCCTCCTGCAGCAGGAGTGAGGATTGGATCTATAGGGTTTAAAGTGAGGTTAGTGCCTCCAAGTTGTTCTCTGATATCAAAGAAATATAATGGTTGGTCCAAAGGTTGATTTGGTTGCCTTAAACGGGCGAAGGCACTATGTGTTCTTAAGAGAGATTGGCAGACAATCTCCTATACGTCACCACCTGTAGGATTTGGGGTTACTGGTTCAACTGTGATTCGTAGATCGTCGTTTTATGTGGTTTTTGTTTGAGGGATGATGTTTTCGTTTGAATGACTTCTTGTCACTATAGGTGAGAAGTTGGGTGGTGGAGGAGTCTTACGACCGCCTCGTGCCATTAATAATTTTCAGGCCCTCCTTCTAGCGCCATTTGTTGATGGGCGAAATTGACTGCTCATCAACTGGAGGAGTGGATCCGGTCTGGGATTCTCTAAATAACCCAAGCCATTTGGATTAATCCACTCCGACAGGTTTAGCGGCTTCGTTAGCTGATCTAAGTCCTAGGAAAGTGAAAAAATAACTAAACTAAAGAAACTAATCTAAGTGAAAAACAACTACTGCAAAATATATACAAATCGAAAACTATATATACAGTTTACTTACTAATATTATACAAAATTAATTCTACTTATTAAATGTTCAGCTATCAATACAATTAAATCTTGATTGTATATGTACATTATTTACAAAATACAAATTTTAATCGAAATTTGCAAAATCATTTGTAAATTGTCTTATGACAACGAAGCTATTATTTTTGGATTTTTTATAACTTTTATGAAAAAGAAATGAAACAACAACTATCTAACTAAGAAATGAAGATAACAATATGTACTATATATCTATCTAAACTACAGAGAATTCTCAAATTAATTGACTACTAAATTGCAAATAACAAACTAACCTGAAGTAGCGCTTCCTATTTGTCCTCTACACAGTATTCGATTTAGCTGTTTGATGGGGGAAACCCACACCAGATTTTCCAACAAGCTTCTCGTAAACAGGAAGCAGCGACACTCTTGAATACAAATGACAGAACAAATGAGAGATATAGCAACAACAATTTTATAGTTTACAGATCATCACATTTAGATAAATCCCAGTGCGAAGAATTGTACATAGTTGTTCATTTAACAGAGAAGATAAACCTTCTATTCATTAAATTAAAACAGGGTAATTGTTGTAAGTAATATGAGATACATCAAACATGGACAATACATTGAATCATAACAATTCAACTTGTAAAAAATCTTGATATCTAAAGTAGTCAATAATTTGATTACA
>CBVK0100526005.1:0-30720 GCA_900067695.1 Picea abies
CTCTTCCGATCTCACCCTTATCCAAAACCCATGTTTTTCATAAGAAAAACAAGCACATTGACAATCACTATCACTTCATATGCAACTAGTCAATAATAGTGAAATTGCTCTTGAATTTTGTGGCTCACGAGATCAACTCCCAGACATTTTTGCAAAGCCATTAGAAAAAACCGTTTTTGATTTTCAGAGACAACACTTGGGCATTATCAGTGCTGATGTTTGTAACTGTTGAGTTTAAGAGGGAGTGTTAGTTATAACTGTAACCTCAACAATATGTGACCGTACACTGCGAGCTGTTCTGGCCAGTTGTACTAGTTGTTAAGATCCGTTCCTTTGTTTCTTGATTCAGTTTCTTCTTTTCCTTTATAGCTCTAGATTATCAGCGAATACAATAGCGCGCTCTGCGTATTCTCGTTCCTTCTTCTGTCTACTCCATTTCTTGTTTTTCCTGCATAGTTTCTTGTTTTGTCATTCTAGACCTATCCCCAAGTCTCCAAACGCCTACAACTGCGTCCCTGAGCTCCTGCTTCAAATACATTTACTGGGAACAAACATTTGTGCAAAGTGCACAACAATCTGAGATACTACCTTAGTATTCAATTCCACAAGTCGACCCTTTAATAGGGCGCAACTCACTCGACCAGGGTTGGACCCTCTTGATAGGGCGTGACCTCTGCAAGGTTCGAGGGTACTTCCCTTACTCCGTGATTCCTATGGAGTAAATGGCTCTTCTCAATGGAGTTGATTCCCCCTCTACTCCCTTGAGGGGGAATGAACTCGCGGCCCTTATCACCAACGTGGCCCACGAAATAGCACTCGGCGGGCTTTACCTGCCTTCAACACAATCCCAACCCGACCTCAGACAAGTGGTAAAACCGCCCTTAAAGGGCTTTGAACACAGCGCTTATGGGCTGTGTTGTCATTCACTCAGTAAACTGCCTTTAAGAAGTAAACAAAACGTTGGCAAAACTTTTCTTTTCATATAATTATTAGAAAAGATGTAGAAGGGTTTTTAAATCCATACCCCCGCATCTCTATTTGCCTTTTGTTTTAAGGGATCCACTGGTCTAACGCCCGTTTTATCTATGCGCGCCCTGGTTGCAGAGCGAACGAACGTGAACAACGGAAAAGAGTAGGCAGCTCTGTCATCAAATTTATTGCTTGCAAGACATTGTTCACAACCACGAGATCTCCTAATAAAGTATTTAAGCCATCAGGGAGGTAGAGAAAAACAGTCTTAGATATTCAAGTGGCGGAGCTATTTGAGATGGGTAACACACTATCGTACGTATTTCAATTGCGGGGATAGCTCAGTTGGGAGAGCGTCAGACTGAAGATCTGAAGGTCGCGTGTTCGATCCACGCTCACCGCAATTTGTTTTTCCTAATTCATCCTTAGAAAAGTTTGTCAAGCTCAAGCAGGCATCTGCCAAATACTTGTAACAGAAGGTGAAACTGAATGATTTCATTTGTAACTGAAGTTTGGCTCTGTTTCAAAAAATAGTACTACATATGGTACAATGATTGAGCTGCTTTTATTTGATGAAGGCCAAATACTGCTAAGTTAACTCATACCGACTGTGATGGGTCTCAGTTGTTTTCCTCCATTTCCTCCGTCACCATCCCTTGGACTATCAATGTCCAGAGGAGCTGATTTATGCATGATGAATTTCCATACATGAAAAGGAACAGAACATTCAAAGATATATTCACTATTGGTTTATACATCATGAATATAAATATTGTGAGCTTGCAACAGATGGCAGGCACAATTTTCCTTCATGAACAGTAGAAATATATATTTGAGTCACTGGAATAGTAGAAGATGGAGGGTTGTCACCTCAAGCTGCGAAAGCCAACTCTGCAACAGCCTAGGGGAAAGGTACTATGGAGAAAGGAATTTGGGTTCTCATATATGCACGGTAATTATGAAGGGATCAACCATAATAATAGGGATTGTCTTATATCGGGGCAAACTAACATCTTTGGCAGAAAGGAGCTTTTTGGTCAAGATAGAAATAATGACAAAGGAGCTTTTTGGTCAAGGAAGAAATAATGGCAAATGATGGGTGGTAAGGGTGACTCCTCTCTCACTTCATCCCATGATAGAGGTTGGAACTCGCCCTATTCGTTCGAAGGGGAAGGAGCCAAACTCTATTAAAATATCTAGGAAAGGTGGTGAAGGGTTGGTTAACTCCAACGATTTTAGCTCTTATAATATCTTAAAGGTGGTTGAGCTAGTTGGGGGATCTCTTGTAACCCAAGTTTGTAAAATTGTGATCATAAGGCATGAAGTGAATTATGGGTGAAAACATGGTTACAAAACAAGTCAATTATGGGTCAAAACATGGTTACAAAACAAGTTAACTTTATTAGGTGACAATATTGGTAGGCAAGTTCCATGGTAGACTTATTTTTGAAAAGTAGAGGAGCATGTGGGTGAGAAGGTATGGAAACAACAACTTAGCCATGCTCCTATTTTATGTTTACTGTCTAGGGGATGGATTACTTTTGTCTTTCAATTTGAGAGAGACAAAGACAACATACTAGCAAAGAAATGGTATTGCGACAACACTATTTTATTCTTAAAAACTCGACTTCCTTGTTTCGCCCTATGAGAGAGAGCACTGACATACAATCACTTTAGGTGAAGATGCGGTCTCTTCCTTAGGAGTTGTAGACTGAAAAGGTCTTAACCATGATAGGGTACATGTTGGAAAGGATGATGGATATCAATGAGAAAACATGCTCCATGTACAAGACCTCTTTAGCTAATATTTGTGTGGAAATGAAGTTGGGAGATGGGTTGCCTAAAGGAATTGATATGTAGGTTGGGAATCGATCTTATTGACATGAGATCGACTATGTTAAGATTAATTTCCAATGCTCCATTTGTCATATGTATGCCATCACCTTAGCCGTACTTTCCCTAGGAAGGATTCACTCGACAACGTGGAAGAAGTAGAAGAGTGTATGGAGGACATGGGCCAAGCTCACAATTAGCTTAAGGATGATCATGAGAAGAGCCATAATCCCTCTTCATTCAAAGGTAAATCCATCTATGAGGATCCATTTTCTATTATTGTGGAAAAGATACTAAAATATATAGCTAGAGCAAAAGCTTTGTCTTCCATCCCCAAGAAGAGTTTTTTAAGGAAATGGACTTTGATAAGATAAATAAAGAAGGAGAAATCCCTAGTGGTTCCAATTCCTCTACTAAGAAAAATCCTCTTAGCTTTGTAGATGTGATTAACATGAGGGAGATCAACAAGAAAAAGAAAAAAACTACTTAGGATGTTCCTCCTTTAGTGGATGTAGACACCCTAGATGGAATGGAGGAGCTAAAATCTTTCTTGAAGGGAAAAAAATTCCTCTCAAAAGTTTATATAATAGGAAGGGGGTTAAGGTTCATACACCCCTTAACTCTTGTTCAACTTTGGTTGGAGGAGACTCTTTTGTTGAGGGGGGGAATCCATTCCAAAGAATAAGGAAGTTGAGTCTATTGGGAATATCAACACCACTTACTCATTAGATGAATATTTTACCCCTTTTGAAATAAAAAAATATCATTTGAGATCAATGAAAAAGAAGGGCATTATTCTAGTGGAAGTGGGACTTGGAGGGAGTATTGTCATGGATTAGGGAGAAGGCTAGGCCAATCCTAGTAAGAAATCTCTCCTTTCTCAAGCAAAGAAACAAGTTCACTGGGAAGTTATATCTAGCAAACAAATGCCTATTCAAGGGGTTCTTAGAGAAAGCAAAGCCCACTCCAAGGTTCCTAAATGATTGCGCTCGTATATAACATCATAGGTTTGTTGAGTGCTTATAAAAGAAATTCCTTGAAGAGGGTAATTGCAACAAATAACATTGAGGTAATTTTGATTTAGGAATCAATTATGGAGGTCTTTAAGGTCAAATATCTATTATCGTCATCCCTTCTTGGGTGGAGGTTTGAAGTTCTCAACGAAACCCTAAAGAGAATCAAAAGGAAAACTATAGAATAGGAAAAGGTTATATTCAAAGAGTCTCAAGAGCATATTTGGATTTTGGAGGAATATATAAAAAACATATTCAATTCAACTGTGAATGGTATTTTTAGTGAACTAAAGTTGAAGAATCTAAAACTAAAGGAAGATGCTAAAAAGGAGCTAAAGGACTTAGAAGAAGAAAAATGGAGGCAGAAGAAGAGAGCTACATGGATAGCTCAAGGTGATGAAAACACTAGATTTTTCCACAATTGTGCGAAAATGAGGAAAAATATAAACACTATATGGAGCATAAAGAATGAGAGCAGGAAGTTGGCCCATGATCCAAGGGATATGGAAAAACGTGGATTCAAATCAGTTCAACAATATTTTCAATGAACCTCCTAGAGATAAAATAGCAGGAATAGTATAAATGGTAGCTTTCTTCCTAGTGTTTGTGGTTGGGATCAAAATAGGGACCTTATGAAAGAGATCTAAATGGAGGAATTATCAATGGTTATAGATTCATTCCGGAAAGATAAGATCCCTAGACCTAATGGTTAGTCCCTTGAATTCATTGAAGGGTTTCTTGATTTGTTGGGTAAGGAATTATTATTGGTTGTGGAGGACTTCTAAATATTTTACACCCATTTGTCTTTGTATTGTTGTGTATAATCTTGCTAGAAGACTCAAGCCTGTGTTATCCTCTATTATCTCATGGGGGGGGGATTTGGATTTTTAGAGAGAAAAATAAAATCAATCTTCACACATGAGAGACTAAGAAACTAACTCTAATCACATTGTATTAATCATTGATCATGAGTACAATATATAGGAATTTCCACAAGAGGAGGAATGTGCACTAGGTTGGGGTTTCATGTGCATGCTCTAGTAAAAAAGTAACTTCTGCCACTTTCAACAGTTAACTAAAGTCAAAAGTTGCTAATAATAAGGAAAGGTAAACAAATGTAGGTGGAAACTCAGTGAGAACTACTCTCCTAGAATAAGACTAGAGTCCAAGAATGGAATTAATGTCGTAATTGAGAGAGAATTTCATAAATATGGAAAGTCACTAAAAATAGGTAAATAAGTGAAATGGGTTAACTCCAAGAATAACATGGGTAATGAGCACTTCCTTAGGAGAATACTATTCTCATTCCAGTGCACTCTCTAGCCATGAAACAAGAATTATCTCCTAAAAATAAGGAAATAGGAATTATCTCCTAAAAAATAGGAATTTGCCTAATGGTAGCTAAAAAATAGGAATTTACCTAATGGTGGTTTATGATCCCGTGGTTTTAGAAACCCGTGGTATTACATATAGGAATCCACTTGCTAAAAATAAACCTGCTATAAATAATAGTCCTCCTAAATAGTAGGAAAAATGGAAAAAATGAGTATGTCACTAAGTATATATAATATCCCCAGTAGAATGGGCTGGGATATTATATCCTTCTGTGCAATAAATGTTCATGATGCTCTAATCTGGTTGACAATTTTTCACCAACAGTTTGCATGTATTCTATTAATAAACATTTTGTCAAACATATTGCATGTAATACAAATACACCAGAAATAGAAGAGAAATATGTGGTTTTTCGGTTTTGATCGGAATAGCCACAGTTTTGTCAATAGACTATCAACATTTCGATTTTGATCGGAATAGGTGGATCCTTTTTTGGATCCGAAATGTCGACAGTCTATTGACAAAATTGTGGCTATTCCGATCAAAACCGAAAAACCCAACCACAGAAATCTCACAAATCAAATATGTGGTATTTTATTATGAATGAATATCTGAATACAACAATCCAATGGATGTTATGGTTGTTGCAATACCTCAATGGAAAACACACAATACAAGCCAAAAACTGGGAATCATGTTTTGGTCTCCTCAACAGATGAGATCAAACCCTCTAAGTGCCACAACCTCTCCAAGCAAATCAAAACTGAAATCAAAACCCAAGATGAAGCTCCAATGACGATCTTGGATGGATGCTCCTCCTTGTCTAGCTAGGGTGGATATCACACCACCAAAACAAGATCAACAATGGAAGTGTTTTGCTAAACCTTAACAAAACAATGGATGCAAGAGCACCATACAAGCGATCAATCAAATCATAATGCCAAAGTGAGGCTCTACCCCTCCTTTTATCCTTTTTCCATGCCTTCTATAACTTTCCTCTTTTTGACCAAATCAAATGTAACTTCTAGAATTTCCCTTTTTTGACTAAATCAAATATAACCCTTATTTTCCCTCCAATTTTCACTTTAAGATTAAAAGTCACTTTAAACATGGTTAAGTAACTTATTAATCTAAAGTTATTTTATTTCCCTAATGTCACTTTAAAAACATAACATATCCTAACTAAGTGACATTAAATGACCCCCCCCCACCTTTTTACACTTTTTTCTCCACTGACAAGCCACAAAAGTCTCTTCTACTAAAAAATAGGGGAACCCAAAAATGGGGAAATGACAAATCCTCCCTTCCCAAATATTGCTTGTCCTCAAGCAATGCCATCATGACCTGACGCTTCATCGACTATTCCAGACTGAAACTGAAAATGATACCAGGATCCCAAACCATCCTGCAAGATGTGAAGCATCCTCCACTTAAGACATGGTTCGGTATTGTACTGATCTAAGAGGCCTCCTGAAAACCACCAACAAACAAGGTCACTCGATGTTGAAATAACTCGATCAACCCATCAATATATTTCTCTGTTAGGGAACCAGTCTAATGAGAGAAAAAAGCGGCTCTCGCCTTTGTGTCAACTGTTGCACTATCTCCTACTGAAATCCCAGGGTCCCAAGCTATCCTTAAAAATGGACCACTAGGATAATATTGTGCTACTCTGATCATAGTCATCTGACCATCGTGCTTACAATACATCTCCCTCTCCTGTATCTCCATGTTGATACACTTGTAAGGGCTAAGCCTACTATCATGAATAGTAGCTGGCATAAGCATCCATGTGAAGTCACGACCTATTGATCCACTATCATACCCGATCCTAGATGTCGGAAAAGGGAGTCTATTCCAATCACTCAAAATGACTTTGGGACGCTCATGAACTTTAGAGATCCTTTCCCTAGATAAATCCGTCATCTGCATTTCCCCATACTTAGAAGATACCGCTGGAAAGTGTGTGCACTGGTCAATCACTAGAGACACACTACTGGTACACTGTATCCTTAGTGAATCTATGGTGCAATCTATGCACATGCATTTCCACTCTTGCCCAGAAAATTGCTAAAGACCGTATCCATCTTGCCGAATGAGTATGCCCCAACATGTTCTACTGACAAGTCATATACTCCCCTACACCATTCGTGAAGCCTCTCCATGCAAACCTCTCACGTGTATGCCCAAATATCTGCAAGGTACTGATATAAGAACCCATATGCCTATCCATAATAAGCTAGGCTATCATAATATATATAAACTCGGTCAACTCCTCAGAAGACCCCTCCTCCACAAAATCACTTTTAAGCCTCCCAAAGGTAAACTTCAGAGAGTCAAAATTGACGCTCACATCTTTAATAGTAGTTGATTTTTCAAGCAATGTAATTCTAAGGTCCCAAACTAATCCTAGAAAGGTACCACCATGTTGACGTTGCACCACTCTGAACATCATCATTGGACCATCATGCCTAGTTTGCATCCTCCTCTCCTGAAACCCCAAGTTGGACTCTCAAAAGGGACTGAAATCACTATCTTGAATCCTCTCCTGCGAAGGTGTCTGAATGAAATCCACACCTCCAAATCCATGACCGACCTCGAGTTTATCCAACCATATAGAGAAAGTATCAACCTCCCCTCTCCCTACGTCCCAAAAATAAAGTACTCCCATCATTGTCACAACTCTGTCACTCATCATCATCTGAATCAATCTATCATACAAATGAATTCCTGTATCCCACCACCAAATCAGAATTCCACCACTCCCACTACCTACTAACTATTGTTGTGCTATACTGGTAATCATCGAAGTCAAAATGAGCCAAGTCCTTGGTATTCCATCATATGGTGGAAATCAAGTATTGTTGGCATAGGGGTAAACCCAGGTTTCAACTCTAACAATGCACCAACAAACCCTAACTACTGGCCTTTTCGACAACACCTGGGAAGTAGATAAAGTCTCACCGGAAGTAGCAATAGGGGGGTTGCAGGAAATAGGTGTCTACAACCAGAGGAAATGCAAGATGATTCCTAAACAACAATGCAGAATAATATAGAGATTCTTAATAGTATTATGCTTAACTCTGCAAAGTTAGTTATATCTTCTTATCTTCAACATGAAAAATAACAGTGAAATAACAATATACATATAGTAAATAACAAAGCATCAACCACATGGAAGAACAAGATTTACGTGGTTAACCCTCTCCCTAGGGTTACGTCCACATAACTGTGTTTATTGATAAAATATATGAAAATATACAGTTCTATCTGCACACTCAGTTGCAAGTCCTTCTCTCTCTCCTCTTTATCTCCTAACCCTGCACCCCTAGCTGCAGAGTCAATCTTCACACCCAACCGAAGACCCAAAATACAAGAATTCTCTAAGACATAACACTTTTACATCTCAATCTCAATTTCACCTCTTTCTCAACTCTTTTATACCTTTATTTATACATTCCATGACTCTTAGAAAACCCTAGATAGAAACCCAGGTGTCAAAACCCTAGGTACCAAAACCCTAGGTCCAAAACTCAAGGTGCTAAAACCCTAGGTCCACATAACCCACATTTTAAGGACTTCACTGACCCATTCTTCCTCCTTCTCCGTGAGGTGCTCCAAAGCACCAATTAGTGCCTTCTTCCACTTGCTGACTTGTCCATGATCTATCTTCTTTGCTTCTTTGTCTTCCTTGATCTTCTCTTTCAACGACTTTCTTTCCTTTACTTCGTTCCTTCTTTTATGCTTCTTTAACCATTTCGAACCTTCCCGATTTGTGTGACTTCCACGCACTTCATACTTTGTCTTTTTTATTCCTTAATCTTTTCTTTCTTCTTTAATACATCACCAAGGGCCAACTAGTACTAGGAATCAACTCTGTGCATGTTAATCTATTCAACTCCTGCCAAACTACACTAGGTAATTTTCTATCTTGATCATTGTCAATGTACTCAACTAATCCGTGGAGTCTAAACACCTCCCTGGAAAGTAGCCCTGTCACCTACAGTGCCTCATGCCCTGTCAATGGTGAATCATACATAGCCCTCATAATCCTCTCCCTAAGTGTGGACTCGAGGACTACATGTGTGCAACCTCTGTAGTGGATACTGTCGTCCACCACTCTGTCAACTGAAATCTCAGTGAACTGATCCAATACAATTTGGATCTGTGATCTAACCATATATCCCAAATGAAAGAACTCTTAGATGGCTATAATCCTACCTACCTCACCCATCTAAAAATACTATTGGCATAAAAAAATAACACTATATTCCATTTCCACTACCTGCAAGACTGGAAAGAATTAGGTTCGTTGGTCAACCCCAATGGTATGACCAAGAACTCAGGGTAACATCTAAGAGTAAGCCTGTAGGTATATTTCTCTCTGTCCCTGCTCTGGTGATATCCCAATCAAAGATCACTCTTCGAGGAATATTTCTCTCCCTAAAGCTCGTTTATCCACTCAACGATCCTAGCTGAACCAAACTCAACGATGTGTCTGTAGTCCTTTTTTGGAGATCTCCCTGGGGGAAACATCCCAAAAACCAATTGTATACCACCGCACACAGTTGTATACTATTGTATACTACTTCATGCCACTGCATCCTCATGCACCACCTGGTGTCCTTTATGGGCCATTTTATCAATAAGTCCATTAATAATAATTGAACCTAGATCCTAGAGTGATGTATGCACCACTATCCTATATGTAACCCCCCAATCAACATGCACATATACTTCCTTATTGGTTGGTCCATAAGGAATTTTCTCAACTACCTCCTCTGTAGCTAAGCCTTGAGCCAAAAGGAATGACTCATGATCCCTACAATGAAAAACAAGTGCATGGTCAAAATCCTCTGCATCAAACCTCTCTTCTAGCACCTGCAACTCTGAATGCTCCCCATGCAGGATCGTCACAAGAGGCTCCTCCCTCAGATCATGAGTGCCACTCATGCCCTCATGTGCTACTGCTGCCAAATATGATGGAGTCTATGATGATTTCATCAATGAAGAGTGTGCCAAACTAAGCTGGTGACAAAGCTCCTCAATCTCCCTTTCCTTGTATTCAATGAAGTTAAGAGCAAGGTCCCTATCCATGAACAACTACAAGTAATTAAATATCATCTACTCTAGTGCTTCTTTGATGATTCATAATTGACCACTAGTGATCCCATTTGAAACTTTATTTTGTCTCTCCTCCATCTGATTTTTCCACATAATATCTTCAATAAACTTATGAGCATCGTCTTCCCTTGTCAACACTTGCACAACTTGCTCCTCCTTGACCAATAATTGGTCCTACAATGCTAAGGGTTTTTGTTCAATCACTTCCTCATCTTCATCGACGTCATAACTAATATATGGCGTTGAATCCTCATCAAGCATAGGTGATATCACACTTGGAATACCCTCATCATACATAGTGAGATATGTTGGATCCTCAACATTGGATGATTGGAACAAGTCATAAGATGTTGCATCCTCTGCTTGTGTTGATTCATTATAGGTATACCCATCTAACATGCTAGTGTCCTCAACTTCATCGGTTAGCTCTGATGATGTATCATAGGTTGTTTTTTGGTCCTCTTCCTTAATTCCATCATCTTTATTATGCTTAGATATATGTACCTCCAACAAGTCCCTTTGTCCTTCATCTTTGTCTTCCTTCTCTTTCTGCCCTGTGCATTTAAAATAATCCTCGTCCAAATCCTTGGGACAATTTTCGTGCACAAGGGTGTAATATATTTTGAAGGATAAATATTCTCAGATATATTCATCCAAAGTTAGATACTTCTAGTAATCCTTCTTGTATTTATCTACCTTCATCTCCCTCATAATTTTATCCAAACGTTCCAGACTAATCTTCTCAAGCAACTTAAACATGGTTGTTATAGAGTTGTAGTAATTTGGTAGTTTCTAGCTGGGTTTTTGTCAAACACTTAACAAAACCTCATCCATGGAATATTCCCAAGTTGTCTTCATCCTTTCTTACAGATGTACATAATATGATTTCCTTCACATTGTTTCCCTTCATTGTAAATTGCACAACTTTTTCCGAAAAAACCCTGAAAATTTGTTGATTTTAAAATGTTGATAAATTCACTTTCCAGACTTCATTTCAACTAATTGTTTTTTTGAAATTGGGTATTTTTTTGAGAGGAATTCAAATATAATTTTTTTTAACCAAATTATTGTCATAAATTTTCATATATGATCCTGAAGTGCGCCACCCTCTTTTTTCCCTAAAAATAATTATGCAAAAGACCCCAAATTGTTTTTCCTTCTTTGGCCAAGGAAAGTGCTCTGATGCAATCACATGATGGAAATATCACCTTCTCTGATACCACTGTAATATCCCTAGTACAATGGGCTGGGACATTATATCCTTTTGTGCAATAAATGTTCTTGATGCTCTAATTTGGTTGAAATTTTTTCACAAACAGTTTGCATGTATTCTACTAATAGACATTTTGTCAAACACATTGCATGTAATACAAATACACCATAAATGGAAGAGACAATATGTGGTATTTAATTATGAATGAATATATGAATACAACAATCCAATGGTTTCTATGGCAACTGCAATACCTCCATGGAAAACACACAATACAAGCCAAAACCCAGAATCATGTTGTGGCCTCCCCAATAGATGAGATCAAATCCTCTAAGTGCCAAAACCTCTCCAAGCAAATCAAAACTGAAATCAAAACCCAATATGAAGCTCCAATGAAGATCTTGGATGGATCCTCCTCCTTGTCTAGCTAGGGTGGATATTTCACCACTGAAACAAGACCTACAATGGAAGGGTTTTGCTAAAGCCTAACAAAACAATGGCTCCAAGAGCACCGTACAAGAGATCAATCAAATCATAATTCCAAAGTGAGGCTCTACCCATCCTTTTATCATTTTTCCATTCCCTTTATAACTTTTCCCTTTATTACCAAATCAAATCTAACTTCTAGAATTTCCCTTTTTTTGACTAAATCAAATATAACCCTTATTTTCCCTCCAATTTTCATTTTAAGATTAAAAGTCACTTTAAACATGATTAAGTAACTTATTAATCTAAAGTTATTTTCCTTCCCTAATGTCACTTTAAAAACATAACATATCCTAACTAAGTGACATTAAATGACCCCCCCCTTTTTACACTATTTTCTCCACTGACAAGCCACATAAGTCCCTTCTACTACAAAATAGGGGAACCCAAAAATGGGGACATGAAAGTATGTATTTGAGCATGTACCCCAACACGCCCCCAAAACACAACCCAAATGTGCACAATGATGAGTCCTGGTGGCAATATGAAATCATGTTAGGTAGTCATGTACAAATATAGAAGCATAACAACTGAACAAAAGTGAGGTAAAGAGGGAAAACTCAGTGGAAACAAAATCCCCCCTAAAAATATGTTGCTAAAAAGAAAATAATGATAACATGTTTAGCTGCTAATCTGATGTATCCCTCACTCCTAGAATGCCCCTCAATGAGAAAAAATTATGTTTGGTGAAAGGCTTTGTGAATATGTCTGCCACCTACTCTGAAGATGGACATAACTGCATATCAATGAGTCCATCCTGAATCTATCCTCGAATGACTTGCATATGAACCTCGATGTGCTTGGTCTGCCATCTATGTAATGGGTTTCTACAAAAATTGAGAGTACTTTGATTATCACACCATATAACCGTTGAATGATGAAAATGAAATCCCAAGTATGTAAGAAAGTGATGCAACCAAATAGACTAAGTAGTAACATTCACTGCACCCTTGTACTCTACCTCTGTTGATGATTAATCAATTGTTGATTATTTCTTACTTGACCAACAGATAGGTCACGATCCAAGGTAGAGGACATATCCTGAAGTGGACTTGTGATCAATGTTATTGCCTACCCAATCCGAGTTTGTATAACCAACACGATATAAGGAAGATTCTATTGCATAGTGTATAGCAAAGCTAATAGTCCCCTTGACATTTCTAAGAATCCTCTATGTTTCCTTCCAGTGAAGCTCATGATGCTCCTACGTGTACCTATAAATTGATCCAACTGCATAAGAGATGTATGGTTGAGAGTGTGCAAGGTAGAGAATACTCCTCACCAACTATCGATGTCTAGTACAATCAACCAAAGGTGATGCACCGACATCCTCTAGTCTAACCCCTGACTAAAAGGGTGTTGGAGACATGGATGATTTTGGGGGCTAAATTTCGCTCATGGGCTAATTTTCCATGGTTTTTCCAAAAATGAGATTTGTTATTTTAAAAATGATTCACCCAAATTCTATAGGATAAAATTATTTTACCTTAAAAATCGCCAAAATTTGATAAAAACTATATAAAATCCTTATAAATTTGAATATTTTTACAAAAATATCACCAAACATTTATAGTTGACATATGAAGGATTAGTAAGATTCACAAAGGTTTCTACATTTTAAAATAAATTTCCATCCTTAAAATCATCCCTGGTTGGAGATGGCTTGCAATCTATCATCTGAAACATGTCAAGTAGATATCCAACATACTTGGATTGAGACATCTTGATTCCCGAATCATCCTGCCTGATTTCAATACCAAGAAAGTAATGTAACAGTCCCATATCTTTCATAGAAAACATGTCATGCAAAGTGACCTTCATTGCAACAATGGAGGAGGATGAGCTCTCTGTGATGACTAAATCATCTACATATAGAAATATAAGTGAAAGGAAATCTATGTTCCTCATCATATATACATTAGGATCTGATCTACATCTAAGAAAACCTCTATAGAAAAGATAAGAGTCCATTTTAGCATAATGTGCCCAAGGTGCTTGCTTGAGTCCGTATAATGACTTCTTCAACATGAAAACTAATGATGGATCCTAAAAAAATCCCTTTGGATGCTCCATATAAATATCCTCATTAATATATCCATGTAATAATTCTTTATTCACATCCATATGTTGTGCCTACCATTTTCTAATTGCTACAATAGCTAGAGCTAACCGAATGGAAGAAATCTTGGAAACCATTTTAAAAGTGTCCTCATGGTCAATGCCTTGTACCTATGAGAAACCTTTGGCTACTTATCGAGCCTTATAATTTGTAATGTATCCATCAACAACCCCCTTTTTTCTTGAAAATCCACTTACTTCTAACAATCTTCCTATTGGAAGGTAGAGGAACCAACTCTCGTGTGTTATTATCTATTAGGGAATTGTCCTCCTCTTTCATAGCTTCCTCCCAATTGGGGTTACCTACAGCCTCTGCATAAGACTAAGGGTCTGATCCAAGTACCATATAGCAATAAATAGGAATAAAAGGCTCCATGGAAGTAAAATATTGTGGAGGCTCCACAAACTGAGATCTAGTTCTTCGTGGATCGACATGAGCACCCACTAGATCACCTGCCACCTGAAGAGTATGTTGTTCCCATTGTGGTAGATTATTTTCACATTAAACTTCTTATTGTTGATCAGAAATATCAAAGATATCAAATTCAGATATATGATCAGAAATCTGATTGGAAGAAGTCTCATGAAGTTCTACAACTAGTGGCAGTGGAGATGGAGGTGTGGACTGCTACGAAAGTAACTATGAAGGACCCTATTCAAACTTAACATTCCTTTGAGTGAATAATATATCTAAAGTACTGTATATAATAACCTATATCCCTTCACTCGCTATGGATATCCAACAAAAATACACTCCTTACTCTGAGATTCCATAGCTTTCCTCCTATCGGAAGAGATCCCATCCCATGCACGGGAACAAAAAATTATGAAGTGCGTGACTTTTGGTTTCTTCCCTCTCCAAGCCTCATATGAAGTGACTCCCTTGATTTATTTACGAGGAAATTTATTCTGAATTTAGGCTACATAGTTGATAGCTTCAACCCATAACTTTGGAGGTAGTGCTCTAGCCTGCAACATACAGTTGGTCATCTCTTTCAATGTCATGTTCTTTCTCTCGTCTACTCCATTCTAATGTGGAGTATATAGAACTGTCTGCTACAACTCTCTACTTGCTTATGAACAAAGATGATCAACATCCTTATTCACATACTCTTCTACATTGTATTTATGAAGCTTCTTAATCCTCTTACCTGTTTGGTTCTCAACTAGATGCTTGAAATCTTTAAGACACTCAAAGACCTCATATTTTAATTTGAGAAAGTAGATCCATGTATATCTCGAAAAATCATCAATGAAAGTAAGAAAATACTTAGCTTTACTAATTAATGGGAGTGGGAAAGGACCTGTAATGTCATTGTGAACCAACTCTAAAAGTGATGATGCCCTCTATGATTTACATGTGTTGAACTTCTCCTCAAGATGTTTGCCTACTATGCAGCCTTGGAAAACTCCACCTGTGTACTGAATGTGGGGTAATCCATCTACCATTCTACCCTTACTAAGATGATATAAATATTTAAAATTAATATTCCCAAACCTATCATGCCACAATATGGACTCTTCATTAGCATGTGTTAGAAAAGATACATAATTATATTTATGAGTAAAGTGAGAGAGGGTGTAGAATCTGGAATGGTGATTAATCTCACCAACAACAATATTTGAGCCATTTGACAAGTCAGAAATAATAACTGAGTCCGGAGTGAAATCCACCTTCTTTCCTTAAACTGAATGAGTGATTTGATATATGGAGAGGAGATTCACTGAAAGCTTTGGAACATGAAGTACATCCTAAAAGCATCCATGGTCTAGATCGACTCTATCCCTACCACACACCTCAATAGGAAAATCATATCCCATGAAGATCGATGGTCTGAAAAAAGTATCCAATTATGAGAAACGTCTATTTGATGAGGCCATGTGATGGGTAGCCCCCGAATCAAGCACCTAAGCATCAAGAGAAGATGAAATAACAAGTAATGCATGACCATTACCTGTTTTTGACGATGGCTTTTCCAATGGATTCTTCCTTACATTATCCAGAATACAATCCTTGAGGTGATGTTGTTCAAGTGATTGTGCCATAAGATCTATGGTATTTTTCATGCAAGAAATCTAAGGATGGAACCCCATGTTACCATAGGAACACTTGTTATTCTCCTTCTCTCTTTGATTCCTTGCAAATCAAACTCTCATCTTTGGAATTTTGTTTACCTTCCTTCTTGTTCTCTTGGTCCTTCTTACCCTTGTTCTTCTGCTTATTCTTCTTTGAACTTCCTTGAGCTATATGCGCACGGGGCTTGGAAATATTGAGTGCCCCTATTTGGATGAGAGTTGTTTGTTCATGGAGAAGTGACTCCATGAACTCATCTAGGGATGACATCTTCCATGTAGACCTCATAGCTAACCCGGTAGTATGAAAAGAAGAAGTGTATATAGAATACGTTGGTCCTAGTTTGGTTAGAATTGAAAAGATCAAATGTTCATCTTTCTTATCAATTCCACAAGCCCTGACATGAGAAAGAAAGTTTTAAACTTACAGAAATAGGCTTGTAGGGTCTTAAAATATCTTAGATTCAATGCATGTAGATCATTCTCCAGCTGATGACCTCTTAGATTGTTTTGTTTTCCTAGAAAATCCTTCAACTTTGTCCATACATCACTAGGATTCTTGCATGTATCTACATGAAAGAGGAGATCCAAAGAGATTCTCAAGCACAATATCCTATAGGCGTCATCCATTCTGTTGAAGTATTTTGATTTCTCTATGGATGAAGTAGTCCCGAGTTCAATCCCCATGGTGACCCTATACAAACCCTTGCTTCGAAGTAGAAGCTCTATCTTGGGCTTCCACTCAAAGTAGTTGAAGGGTTTCAAGATCACTAAAGAAGATAGTCGATCCATAGTAATATGTGGACTACCCAATATAATCTATAAACATGCAATAAAAGTGAATACTCCCTCACAATAATGGCTCTGATATCATGTAGGATTAAACCACAATCCAAGACCTAATTGTGAGAAATAAATACTACACTAGCTAATTGCAAAAGAGAGAGAGGAGAGAGAAAAATAGAATCAATCTTCACACATAAGAGACTAATAAGACAACTCTAATCACCTTGTATTAATCCTTGATCATGGGTACAATATATATGAATTTCCACAAGAGGAGTAATGCACACTAGGTTGGGGTTTCCATGTGCATGCTCAAGTAAAAAAGTAACTTCTCCCACTTGCAACAATTAACTAAAGTCAAAAGTTGCTACTAATAAGGAAAGATAAAAAAATATTAGTGAGAACTCTACACAAAGTCAACATGCATTCCATAATAGAAAAAACTCTCCTAGAATAAGACTAGAGTCCAAGATTGGAACTAAAGTCCTAATTGAGAGAGAATTTCATAAATATGGAAAGTCACTAAAAATAGGTAAGTAAGTGAAATGGAATAACTCCAATAATAATATGGGTAATTCTCACTTCCTTAGAAGAATAATATTCTTGCTATCTAGCCATGAACTAGGAATTGTCTCCCAAAATTAAGGAAATATGAATTATCTCCTAAAAAATAGGAATTTGCCTAATGGTGGCTAAAAATAGGATTTTTCCTCATGGTGGATAAAAAATAGGAATTTTCCTAATAGGAATAAGTACAGAAAGATGTATTGAGATGAAAACTACCAAAATAGGCCAATTGGACTAGATGGGTAGCCACCAATGTCCACCTAGATGTTGTGTAGGGATTCAAGGCAGCCTCAGAAGTGCAGAACCCATAATTACAAATAAGTGTCCCTATTACAGAGAAACATGTTGAACTGAAAACTGTAAAGATGATATAGTTGGAATTTGGAAAAGGTGGGTGGCCACCAATATCCACCTGGATCAATCCTCCCCTCTTAGGAAGAAATGGTCTCCATTGTGTTGAGTGCCAGGGGAAGAGGGGAAAGAATTTGTTGAATATGAATCTTGGTGAGTTGCCTACCTTGCTGGAGAAGTTGCGTTGCTTGGTCTATGGAAGGCTATCATGAACCTATTGTTGGCGGGGTTGAATCTGTTCCACCAACCCATTGTCTCTGGGATTGACGGGGCATTGTGTAGGAACCATCGTAGGTGAAGAAAAAATATCTTCTTTCTCTTCTGCAATTTTCTTTTGCTGGATAGAAGGTGTTGAGGCTGTAGTGGTTCTAGTGGCCTTCTGTGCATCCTTTGAATAGATTGTGAAGAGGCTAAATTTTACAGTATGAGAGATTACCTTGTGGCACTTTTTTGGTGGAACAGTAGTCAAAACTACCTCTGGTATACTATAGAGATGACCCCCCTGAGTAATAATGACACTACGGGGTTGAGTCTCATAAACAACATGACATTTCCACATATATGGTTGGACCAAAATAACACCACAGACATAAAGAGGGGCAACATCACATCCTACCTCATCCTTGAAGGGTTGGATTCCATAGGAGAAGAGACACTATTGGCTGACATGAAGATCTCATCCTTGGAGAAGCCACCCAATGTTGTATGGCTACGGATGTGGTGTAGTCGACAACCCTAACTATTTGACGAACTAAACTAAGATGAGGTTATTCTAGATTCTGCTCTCAACAATGAAATGCAATGGGGTCCCCTTCACCCACATCTTTGAATGGAAGAGGATCTCCCCCTCTTCAAGATATCATGGTTCTTCTGGTTGAATTGTTGCGGTCGTGACAGTATCAGTGGGTTCTGCGTCAATGGTATGTTGTTTTTCATTATTTTCTCGATCATATTCTGAATCAGGGTTCAACTCCTTATCTTTGATCTTGGCCACCAATGACTGTTTTGAGCGACATTCATCGGTGTTGTTCCATGGGATTTTGTGGAGGTCACACACTTCCCAGTGTCATTCTTCGCCTTTACCTTACCCTTCTTTTCCTGTGTCTTCGACTATTTTTTGGGACGTTGTTGGTTAGGGTCATCTTTATCGTGCTTTGGTTGTTTCAGATTTGCAGACCTGAACTCCTGTTTGTTCTAGTGCCCAAATTTCTGCTCTATTTTGACAACATATCGACAGGAAGCTCCGAGTGATGAGATGTTTAGGAAATCCATTTTGGTTTGGATGTACCTATGCAAATCCCCACGACATTTTTGAACCAGATGTCGCTTGGAGTCTTTTATACCCACCTTGGTATGTAAGGTATGTAAAGTATTTGTGAACTCAGACACTGTTTGGCCCTTCTCTTGCCGCAATGTGCTCCATATCATGTACTGGTATTCATAGTTATCAACATGGTAATATTGTTCTTTGACCACATCCACAAAAAAATCCCAAGTGGGCTTGGCCCCATATATTTTAGATTCCTCCGTGGAACTTTTCTCCCATTAATTTTCCCACCAATGTTTGAGATGGGAGAGAGCCTTGATGAGTGCGAAGGTGATCTTTTCCCTATCGGGAAAATTGTGAAAAAAGAAATAATATTGTAGTAGATTTAACCATTTTTATAGGGCATCCGCATCTATCTGACCTTCAAATATGGAAATATCAAAGTTAAATTGTACCTTTAAGGGAGAAGTTCCTCCAAATTGGCCGCTTGATGAAGATTTTCATGTTGCTATCAGAAGGCGTTGAAGGATTTGGTAAAAATTCTCCATCATTTTGTCCCTATCTGTTGTGCAAGAGCTTGCTCAAGCAATAGGTCAATAGAATCTTTCTCTCCGTCATTTTTATTTTCTTCCTCCATGGAGGGTTTCTTGGGCATGTGAGATCAATTTTCCTCAAGAGAGACAAGCTCGAGATCCAACTTTCTATACTCTTACCTCGTCGGGCACATGCACTGAAAAATGATCAAGAGAAACCTGCTCTGATACCACTGATCCAGATTATTTTTGGAACCAAATGAAAGCAGAGATATTACAATGAAATACACATAAATATTTCTAGAAACATAGAAATATAACAATACATTATTTCTATTAATGAAAGAAATGTACAGAGATTGTAAAAATACAGAGTGTAAGACTCACTAGAATGGTGACAACTTTATCTCTGAGAAGAGATGTGATGGCTACACTCATTCGCAAGAATATGATTACAATGAGGCTTTGAAGGAATTTTTACACTAAACATGAAGGCCAAAACCCTAGACATCCAAAAACCTAACCCTAGGAGATGAAGCACCAAAAGTCATGTGGGCCTTGTTGTGGTAAGTTAATACATCAACTTCCCGGGGTCATAACTTTTGCATATGATCTTCGTTTTAGGCATGTGATAGCCCGTTGGAAAGGTATTTTCGAGAAATACACATTATTCCATCAAGCTGTAACTCTGTCAACAATTTGACTATGTAAATCCCCCAAAAAATAATTTTAGGGCCTCAAAACAACCACGAAAGTACATAAAGGTGTACTGAGATGAAAACTTCCAAAATAGGCCAATTGGACTAGATGGGAGGCCACCAATATCAACCTAGATGTTTTTTAGGGATTAAACATAGCCTCAAAATTTCAGAACCCATAATTACAAAGAAGTGTCCCCATTACAGAGAAACGTGTTGAATTGAAAACTGTCAAGATGAGCTAGCTGGAATTTGGAACAGATGGGTAGCCACCAATATCCACCTGGATTAGGAGCTCTATTTGTGGATAAATCTTCCTAACCAACCATGTGTGATCCTGAGATATACCTTCCATTAGTTATAATATTTTTGAAGGAACTCAGTCTGATACCAATTGTTGAGCACACACTTATTTTAATTCAATCACCACAATAAAAGAATCACACATAAGATCTATCAACTACAAAACATGAAACACAATATTTACACGGAAACCCTTTCGGAAGAAAACCACAAAAACTTCTCTTTATAACTCTTCGTAGGCACCAACCTACAAGAGACACCAATCCCCATTGATACAAATCCTTATGGGAACCAACATAATTTTATGAATCTCTGTAGACACCAACCTACTGGAGACACCAATTGGAGGAGATCTAGTGGTACTATATATATAATAGATATTGATTATGTATTATTCAATTCCTTCTTACAACAATGAATGACTTTCCTTATATAGAGTTTTTAGTGAAGAGACACACCATTCACAATGATCAATTACATATATTAATTATTATTGATAATTTAGTTATACAACAAGTCATCCCTCCTGCAAATTCTTCGTCCTCAAAGCATTGCTATTTTGATGGCTAGATTTTTTGGATTTTTGGATTCTTCATTAGAATCTTCTGAATCTTTGTCATTGTCGTTATTTCTCTCTATTTCACACATAAATAATTGTTTTCCCTTGCATTTGTGGCATGGCCTCCAGTTAGGTCCATGAAATCTAAAAAATGATTTTTTTCATCTTCTGTGTTAGGTGGTGGAGTCCCTTTGTAAGTCGGAGGATTGAGCTTGGTTTTTCAAATTGAGACTAAGGAAGTTGCCGAAAGAAAAAAAAAAATTCTTCTACCACCATGGATTTTAATCACAATTGCTCCACATCCTTGATATCTATTAGTTTAAGTTATTTTCTTATGTATTCATTCAATCTCATATGGAAATTTGTAGGTGTTGATCATCTAATAAATCAATCACATGAGTAGCTAACACATGTAACTCATTAAAGAATTCATCCACCTTGTCTGCCTATTGTAATCAAGTGATTTTGGAAAAGACTTCATTTTCCTTGATGTTCTGAAATCTCCTAAAACAATGCTTCCTAAATGTCTCCCATTGATCTAGGTGGATATCATTGGCTACCCACCTATTCCACTAGCTCGAAATACAATTTTCCACCTTGGTAGTTTTTCTACAGTTTTTCGGGTCCCAAAATTCCGAGGTCATTTTGAGGCCCTAAACAATGTTTTTTTTTGCATTTGGGGCCCAAAGTAATAATTATGTTGGGCCCAATCAGAATGTGTTCTTCTTGGCTACACCTTTCCAACAAGCTAATGTGCACCCCAAACAAATATCGTATGCAAAAGTTACACCCTCAGGAAGTTGACGTATCAACTACCCCCATCAGGGCCCACAAACCTTTTGACGTTTCATCTTCGAGGGTTAGGGTTTTGGATTTTCTTTATGTTAAAAAGTCCTTTGGAGTCTCATTGTAAACATTACCTTCTTTCGAATGAGCGTATCCATAGTATCTCTTCTCAGAGATAAGATGCCACCATTCTCGCAAGTTCATTAACTCTGTATTTTAATAGTTTTTGTACATTCGTTTCATTAATAAAAATTGTGCATTAGTGTATCTCTGTGTTTCTTGCAATATATCTATATATTTCCTTGTTATATTTCTTTCTTCATTTCATTCTCAAAATATTATGGATCAGTGGTATTAGAGTAGGATGCTTCTTGTCGTTTCTTAGTGCATGTCTGCGACGAGGTCAGGGTATAGAGAGTTGGGTCTCGAGATAGTTTCTCTTGAGGAAAACCATCCCAAGAAACCTCCCATGGAAAAATAAACTAGAGATGATGGAGCAAGACATCCTATCAATTTGTAGCTCGAGGAGACCCTCATGTCATAGAGGGATGAAATGATGGATACTTTTTCCCAAATCCTTAAAAAACTGTCGACAATAACATACACGTCTTCATCAAGTAGTCACTTTGGAAGTTGTGCCCCTTTCAAGGTACAGGTTAATTTTGATATCCCCATGTTTGAAGGTCATATAGATGCAGATGCTTTGGAAAAGTGGTTAAATATGCTAGAAGGTTATTTCTTTGTCTACAATTTTTTTGATAGGGAAAATATCACCTTTGCGCTCCTTAAGGCTCTCCCCCATGTCAAACATTGGTGAGAAACTTACTATGATAAAAATTTCATAGAGGAGTATGGAATGTTTGAGGCCGAACCCACTTGGGATTTTTTATGGATGTGGTTAAGGAATAGTATTACTCCATTGGGAACTATGATGTCCAGTACATGAGATGGACCACACTGCGTCAAGAGAGAATCCAAAAAATGTTGGAGTTCACAAATATCTTCCATACCTTTTACACTAAGCTAGGTATCAAAGAATCTAAGCGACATATGGTTCTAAAATACAATGAGGATCTACATTGACACATCCAAACCAAAATAGATTTTTTGGACATCTCATCACTGGGAACTGCTTATCGATATCTTGTCAAAATCGAGCATAATTTTAAGCATCAGAACAAGTAGTATTTCGGGTAGGAAAATCTGCAACAACCAAAGTATGGTAAAGGAAGCCCCAACTCACAAAATAGTCAACCTCAAGAAAACTAGTCCAAGATATAGGAAAATAAGGGTACTGAGAAGACAGAGAAGGACATTGGAAAATGGTGTTAATTCCACTAAATCACTTGGCACAACATCGATGAATGTCGCTCAAAACATTCATTGGTGGCCGAGCTCAAAGAAAAAGAGACAAACCCTGACTCAGACTTTGATTTGAAAAATAATAAAAGGACACAAATCATTGATGCAAAACCCATTGCTACTTTCATGACCACAACAATCCAACCGGAAGAACCATAGGATCCTGAGGAGGGGGAGCACCTATTCCATTCAAATATGTGGGTGAAGGGGATCCTACTGCATTTCATTGTTGATAGAGGAAGCCAAAATAATCTCATATCAATAGAGGTCATCAAGCAACTGGATTTTCCGACAACACCACACCCCCAACCATATAATATCGAGTGGCTTTTCCAGGGTTAGGGTCTCCACGTCAGCCATCAGTGTCACCTATCCTACACCATCAAGCCCTTCAAGGATGATGTACTATGTGATGTTTCCCCACTGGAAGTATGTGATTTTATGTTAGGCTAGCCATATATGTGGAAGTGTCATATTGTTTATGAGTCTCAACCCCATAGTGTTATTGTTTCTCTAGGGGGTCATCTCTACAGGGTACTAGAGGTAGTTTCAACTATTGTCCCGCCAAAACAGAGCCACAAAGTAGTCTCTCATACGAAAAAGTTTATCTTCTTCGTGATCCAGTTAGAAGGAAAACATAAGGAAACTACAATCGCTATAGCCTTAGCCCAAGACATTTCTATCCAACAGAAGAAGATAGACAATATTTTAGAAGTACATAAAGATGTTCTTACTTTACATATGAGGGTGCCTCCACATTGCCTAGTCAAGCAAAGTTATAATAGAGGCCTTCATACTCTTCATGTTGCATATTCACCAACATATTCCTCCCACACTCAGGCATATCATGCAACTAGATTTTGGTTGAATGGGTCCAATCCCTCCAACAACAGGTTCATGACATCCTTCAACAAGCTAAGAAGGACAACTTCTTCAACAAGGTAAGTAGCTCACCAAGGTTCAAATTCAAAAAAATATTCCCCGAGAACTTGACGCAAGAGATACCATTTATTCCTAAGGGAGGAGGAATGACCTAGGTGTATATCAGTGGCCACCCATGTATTCCACTGGCTTGAAATACAATTTTCCACCTTGGAAGTTTTTCTATAGTTTTTGGGTCCCAAACTTCCAGGGTCGTTTTGAGGCTCTAAATGACATTTTTTTGAAGTTTGGGGGCCCAAGAAAAATCCTTTCCTAGGCTAGGTCAGAATGTGTTCTTCTAGGATATAGCTTTCAAGCGAGCTATCGTGCACCCCAAATGGAGATTGTATGCAAAAGTTACACCCTCGCGAAGTTGACATGTCAACTACCCCCTTCAGGGACCGGAAACCTTTTGGCATTTCATCTTCTGGGGTTAGGGTTTTGGATTTTCTTTATGTTAAAAAGAAGTTTGGAGCCTCATTGTAAACATCATATTCTTTCAAATGAGTGTAGTCATCACATCTCTTCTCATAGATAAGCTACCACCATTCTTGCGAGCTCATTCACTCTGTATTTTTATAGTTTTTGTACATTCCTTTCATTAATAAAAATTGTGCATTATTGTATCTTCGTGTTTCTTGCAATATATCTGTATATTTTGTTTTTATATTTCCGCCTGCATTTCATTCTTAGAATAATCCGGATCACCCATTCCCTTGATTAGGATTTTGAGTTCTACCATAAGAACCAATCCCTTGCTATCTTATCTAAGTTCACTAATGCAAAGTTAATTTTCTCCTCATCGTCACACATATTGTGTAACTCAAAATAGCATTCAAGTCAATTAATCCACATTTTTCTTTCCCTATCATCTTCTCCATCAAATATCAGTACATCAAATCCTAGCTTGTGTGTAAATCCATTAAAGGATCCAAAATTGGATGAATGTTTGGGGGCCGAAAAAAAGGAGTGGTGAGAGTGGAAACTATGGCTATTTAATTCCTTATTCCAATTTTCGAATAATGAAACATGGGCCTTGGGATCATTGTGGTTTTCACCACATGCATTTAATCCTTGTTCGACATCACCAAGTCTTCTGGAGAAATTATCCATCTCATTGATTTTTTTTGTAAATTTTATCTATACCGCTGAGTTTGTTAGAGATCTCATCCATCGAGGATTTTAATTCTTTTATATCTACACCACCGAGTTTGTTGGAGATCTTTTCCACAAATGTTTTTAATTCATTTAAATCTTTATTGGGTGATGCATTTCTTGTGTTGGATGATGTGTTGCCTATGGCACATGAGGCCTTCCTTGAAGTTTCTGAATTTCTCAGGGTTCCCTTTAATAGATTTTTAATGCTACGCCTTCAAGGTTAAATGTATTTAAATATTTTAAAGAATATATATTAAAATATATTAGTTGAGTTGAGTGGTGGGATTCTCTTGGCTTTGGTTTCACTTGCTTGGGTTTCTTTAGTGTCTCATAATGCTAAAAGTTTTATTCAACATCTATGCTTTTTTTTGTGACTGGCAAAATCAACAACTAGTCGGGTAGGTACTCACATAACACAAGATTGTGTTATCCGACTGCTACCACTATAACCTCCAGGTGTTCCCACAATGCCCCATACACAACACACAAGGTAAGCTAGGGTTTCGAACCGGTGAATTCACATAACAGAGTGCCTTAACAACACACTCCATCATCGTCTGTCATACACCTAGAGGAAACTTTTTTAACTTGTATTTTAGTCTTCCTTATTCACATATTATTCACTTTTATGTGAATATTTATAAAACTTGTCCTTCGGGTAAAGAAATATTAATTTTACTTTTTTTCTTGTCATGTTATTAACTTTTACGTGAATACTTATAAATATTATCCTCCATGTAAAGAAAGATTACTTTTACCTTCTTCCTTTTCAATTTTTTATGTGAATACTTATAAATCATATCCTCCACGTAAAGAAGGATTTGTATTTCCTTTTTCATTTTTAATCGTCCATGCAAATATTTATTCACTTAGAGAGAGGATGTATGGTGGAATTGAGTGCATTTTTTTTTAAACCACCAATATAGCAATATCTTATCTCTAATACCAATTGGAGGGGATCTAGTGGGACTAGATATATAAAATATATATTTATTGTATATTGTTCTAGTCCATCTTACAACAATGAATGATCGACCTTATATAAATCCTCTAGTGAAGAGAGACACCCTTCAAAATGGTTAATTAAAAATATTAATGATCACATATATTAATTATTAATGAGAATTTATTTATACTACACCAATCCCCACAACTAAGCATTGACGACTTAGCAAGAGACACAAATCTCTTCATTTGACCAACACCAACCCTCAATTCTTGCTTTCTTGAATATGACTTCTTCAAACAATCATTCATATTTTCTTGGCCATTTTGCTCACACCCTTTTCACATATCCTTCTTTCTTCTTGAGAGGATCCCCTTTATATATGATGATATTTATTTTCCTCCCACATATATTTCCCTCCAATTCCTTTTGAATTTATATCTATTGGAGACCATTCATGGAGAGTTGTGTCTATTTGAGAAGACAAATTGACCATTATCTCCTCAAATCAAGGAATGAGTGAGCTTCCTCCTAGAAAATAAGAATTTACCTAAGATAAAAGTGGAATTACCAATAAGCCAATTGTTTTGGAAACCCATGGTATTTCCCATGGTATTACATATATGAGAGAGCTAATAATGCATGTACCCAACATAATCAACATCATCATGCCAAGTCATGAACATGCATTGTTTCCTTTGAAATCAATGAAAGTATTGCTAGAAATCTTGTTGCTCACTAATGCCATCTATATCACACCATTCAAACTTATCCTCACACATTCTTCACACATCCTTCTTTCTTCTTGAGAGGCCACCTTTATATAGGATGATATTCCTTTTTGGCCCACATATATTTCCCTCCAATTCCTTTTGAATTTATATATATTAGAGACACTTCATGGATAGCTGTGTCTATTTGAGAAGACAAGTTGACCATTATCTCTTAGAATCAAGGAATGAGTGTGCTTCCTCCTAGAAAATAAGAATGAGCCAGTTGTTTTGGAACGATCCAAATTTAGGGGTGGAACGAACTGATTAACAGAATGAAGACAATAAACACAAAGATATGAAGAACAACACAGATATCCAGTGAACAATATCTTCTATTGAATAAATGAAATAGGCTGAAACTATAAAACTGCAGAACTGAAACACTTGCTCGAATGGTGGTAGATATATCTGAGAAGAGATGTGGATACTATGCACATATGTCTGAGAAGCATGATTAAAATGAGGCTCTAGAAGCCTTTTTGATATTACTCATGAATTCCAAAACCCTAGACATCCAAAAGCCTAACCTAGGAGATGAAACACCAAAAGTTATGTGGGCCGCTACGGGTAAGTTGGTACCTCAATTTCTCGGGGTCGTAAATTTTTCATATGACCTCGTAACTTCCCGGGGTCATAACTGTCAAACTTTGACTTCATCTACAATTTGATTGTGGTGAGACAAAAGAACAATGTTTAGGGACTCAAAATGCCCCTAGAAGTACAAAAAGATGTGCTGACATGAAAAAATACAAAATAAGTCAGTTGGATTAGGTGGGAGGCCGCCAGTATCCACCTAGAAGATGTGTAGGGCTTCAAACAACCCTGAAAGTGTAGAACCCACAATTACAAATAAGTACAAAAGAACGTGTTGAACTAAAAACTCTCAAGAGGAGCTAGTTGAAATAGGTGAGTGACCACCAATATCCACCTCGATCATGGAAACCCATGGTATTTTCCCATGGCATTACATGTAGAAGAGAGATAATTATGCATGTACCCAACCTAATCAACATCATCATTCCAAGTCATGAACATGCGGGTTAACCCTCTCTACATATGTTTATTAAAATAACAAATATATGTTGATTCAATCCAACACTTGGTTAACTCTTGTATATCACAACCTTTATATTTATCATTGCCTATATATTGTTTCCTTTGAAATCAATGACAATATTGCTAAAAACCTTATTTCTCACTAATGTCATCTATAGCACACCATTATAACTTAGAAGAAAAATAATTAAGGCATAATGGTTGTTAGGGTGGGTTAGACAATCTATCCCTCGCATCCAAAAAATGAAGTTCTTGTAATCACATAAGTATTTGGTGGGTACCTTGGCACCACTTCGAATATTATTTGGTTGTTAATTGTTCAATGAATAAAGTAATTAGTTGAAACTCTTTATTTGGATAATTGAGAAACCTTTTTTTTGTAAATTTTCAGATCCCAACCTAGTTTCAGTCTCGTTGATTTTTCAGCCAATGTTTAATGTCCAAACCTAGTTTTATATCAGCAAATAAAACTTAGCAGAAAATTAACTTAAGAACTGAAACATGAGGATTCTGAACATCATTTATAATGCAGAAATAAAATATCAGTAGCATATAAAACTTAGAAAATTAATGACACATAAATTTTTGGTCTAACATTGACCCTGGAAAAACCCACAAGGGGAAAACCAGTGAGAGAGGGATTTTTATTATTTATGGGCTTCTGAGAAATTCTTTTATAGCATATTCATCTTCAGAAATTTACAAACTTATCTGGACATTCCTGAAACTTTGCTCCTCGATTTCTGAACCATAAATCCATACCACTGTACGGATGTCACAACATTAAATGTTATACGGACTGTCCTCATAATGCGTGCCAAATTTCTGCTGCAACAGTACAAAAATATCCATCAATGTAATGCCTTGAAAACTATTTCGAATGCATAGAAAAATGTGCCCATAATTTATTGTGGTACGGCCCTCGATTTTTGTGTAGGTCCGTACGGACTATACATACTTTTCTCACCTAGAAAAATGTGCCCAACAACATCTTCGATTTCTATGCCTGAAAATGATGTACGACAGCCTTGGAAAGCATTCCAATACTCCCAAAAAATTGTGTTGCTCTTCTCCTCGAAATATGTACACATTAATGGCTGTACGACCCTTCAAATCCGTACTGTACGAATTGTTCTTTATTGTTGTCTGCTGCCTCGTAATCTGTGCCTATTGTTATGCCTTGGGATGTGTGTTCTCCTCCTACAAATGCTGTCTCTCTTCTCAAAGATCAACCTCTCTCTTCTCTTTTTGCTCTCTCAACAAAAATGCATGAACAACCCAAGAATGGTTGCACCCCTCTACCCTAATCGACCCCATGAGGTAGGTGAGGAGTTTTCTAATCCAATGGCTGAGATTAGATTAGATGTGTGGCTGAGATTTGATGTCTATTCAGTCACCCTTACTAAAGTCATAAAGTCACCTTTTAATTTTCATCTCACAAATTAAATGACTAGAGCCCACATTCGGCACTTTCTCACCCCTTAGGCGCCTAGGAAAACACTCCCCCATACCGAGGAAAGTGTTACTCACCACTCCAAGCTTGTCCCTGAAAAATACAAACTTGTCTCTGCCCAATTCCTTGTTGAGTATGTCTGCAACCTGCTTTTCTGTAGATATGTACTGTAGCTCCACAACTCCTCTCTGAACATAGTCATAGATGAAGTGATAACGAATCTCGATATGATTAGACTGGTCATAAAAAACTGGATTCTTCGAGAGTTTAATGCAACTCTTATTATCATAGTAAATCACAGTAGGCCTCAAATACACACCGAACAATCCCACCAACATCTTGCAAAGCCAAAGGGCCTCACAACTGGCTTGATTGACTACCATATACTCATCCTTTGTAGAACCCAAAGCCATTGACTTTTGTTTCCGAATGAACCGAGACACAACTATTGATCCCAATCCAAAACAACACCCTGAAGTGCTTTTCCTGTCACTGACACATCCTGCCCAATCCGAGTTTGTATAGCCAACCAGACGAATTCCATCTCCTCTCTGATAGTCCAAACCATAATCTACCGTACCACAAAGATACCAGAGCACATGTTTTGTTGCCACCCAATGCACTCTCCTAGGCTCCACCATGAACTGATTGAGAGTGTTGACAACAAAACAAATATCTGGCCTGGTATTGACCAAATACATCAATGACCCGGTCAACTAACGATACAAAGTGGAATCCACCAACTGTGAATCAGAAGCATGAAGCTTCTTCCAGTTGGTAATCATGGGAGTGGTCATGGGCCTGCTATCCCCCATCTGAAATATTCTTAGAATGTCACACACATACTTCCCTTGTCCCAGGAAGATGTGTCTAGGCTCGTGCCAAATCTCCAATCCCAAAAAGTAATGCATCAGTCCAATTTCATTCATCTCGAACTTTGAAGCAAGGCTCTCCTTGCAGTTGCTGATGAGTCTCTCTGCCCCTATAATGAAAATATCATCCACATATAGCAGAAACATGAGAGGATCCTCTCCAAC
>CBVK0100526014.1:0-29758 GCA_900067695.1 Picea abies
AAATGGAATGACTGCATCAGATGGGAATACTGGAAGGGCCAATCAAATCAAGTCTTCCCATCGTTAGTACAAGAATTAAAACCAAATTATTTGATTATAACTCTTGTACCATATAATTTTTTTTCTTGTACTAAGGACGTAATCTTTTCCAAGTCATTTTGTCAAATAGCATCCCCATATTTTTCGTTCCTCCAGTCCTGGAAACAAATTCCCACATTGAAGAGTCTAGACAATCACCCTGGCAACTACAAAGCAATTATTCCTCTTGCTGTTTATACAAACGCCTGTTTTCTTTTCGCATGTAAGAAGTGAAAATAAGAGGAAATGATTACAGCGAAATGTCATTAGCATATCGCCATCTCATACGGATGCCACATATGACCTCAAATATGGTGTTCGTTCAGTTCAGGGAGGTGGCAGATCTTCAGCACGGGACACAATTGGAAAAGTGGCAGACCGCATTATTGGAATGACAGAAGCTTTGAGAGGCAACCTTGAAAATCTGGGGTCTCCTCTCAGTTGGAACCACGTTACTGACCAGATTGGAATGTTTTGCTATAGCGATTGAAGGCATTAAGGCCGCGTGGAAGATGAAGGAGGCTGTGTTCCTAACATTCAGGAGAATAAAGAATGGTCTGTTAGTATCCCTGATTTTTAGCTGGAAGAAGTCATCTGTCAGTCTTGGAAGCTCCACGAAATCAGTTCGACTAAAACGCTTCATTCCTACAGTCTCGGGTTAAAACTCCAGTTGCTATGCCATGTGTCTGTTGCAATATGCCTTTGCTAATAACATGAGTGCAGGGGAAGAAAGATAGGTTTTGTGGCAGTATCAAGCCTAACTTCCTCCTTGCAGCTAGTCTAGTCGGTTGGTCTATCGACTTTGTGAGTATTTTGCTTTCGCATGGGCGACTCTAGCAGCTCTGTGTCGGTGTATATTGAAATGATCCCCTGGGGGGGACAGGAGGAAGTTGTCCAGACCAGCTATGGGCCTGTGTCAGTCTTTGTATGCGGAGATCAGGGGAAACCAGCTCTCATCACCTATCCAGACGTGGCCTTGAATTATATGTCATGTTTTTAAGGATTATTCTTTTGCCCAGAAGCTTCTTCATTACTGTTCCATAACTTCCGTGTTTATCACATAGATGCACCTGGGCATGAGTTAGGAGCTGCAGCTATTTCATCAAATCTTCCAGTGCCTACAGTGGACGATCTGGCAGAACAGGTGGCTGAAGTGCTGGATCACTTTGGGCTTCATGAGGTCATTTGTATGGGTGTGACAGCAGGGGCTTATATCTTGACACTGTTTTCAATAAAATACAGGGAGCGAGTGACTGGACTTATTCTTGTGTCCCCCTTATGTAGAGAGCCTTCATGGACTGAATGGTTCTATAACAAACTGAGACTTGAAATGAAGGATATCTTTAATCAACCGAGAGCTCATTAGTTGCCGAAAAGGCTGACTTTCGGCAGCTAACGCGTGAAACTGGCAGAAGGCTTAGCTGCCGAAAACCTGTTTTCACAGATCGCTTAAGTTTTTGCCCAGATCTCGAAAATTTTGGTTGAAATAGCAGGAGACCGGTCAAAACAAATGAATTATGAATTATGCTATCAGTATCTAGAGAGAGCTGTGAACAAATGTGATGCCATTTGGAATTCAAGATCATTGGGCTTTGGGACTCATATTTTTCAAGATCTGGACAAGACTGAGTTACAGGGGAAGAAGCAGAGATGAAGTTCGAGTATGGTTCAATGCAGCAGCAACTCCATGCTCTGGAAGCTGCCAGAGCACAATCTGCAGGGGAGATAGGTGGGCTGGAAGAGCAATTGCATAAGGAATGCTCTAATCTGGTGCAAGATTCAACAAGTGCAAATAATCTGCTGGATGAATTGCAGCAGGAGAATGCAGTTTTGAAACAAGAATGTGAATCACTTTTGAAAGAAGTTAAGGATTTTACAGTTGATAGGGCTAGATTAAATTCCGAAATTCATACTCTCAAGGATCAACTAATTGCTTCTGCAGAAGTCAGTGAGTCATTAAAGCATGAATTACTGGAATTAGAGAAAGGGAAGGCACAACTTGCTAGAAATTTTGAATCGTGCAAGATAAATTTAGGGGAATTGGATGTTACAAGTAAGTTGGAGAAAGCTGCATCAGACATTGAAGCCAGGGACCTACAGCAACAGATCACCAAGCAAGATTCTGAGCATGCTAATAAAGTATCAGTTCTGAAAACACACCCGAATGAGGTTCAATTAACTTCAGAAAGGCTTCAGAAGGCAGTCCGGGAAATGCTTACAGATCCAGGTAACTTTGGCAAGGGAAGTGCAAGGGTACCTTCTGGTGTGTCAAAACTAATTCGGGCTTTTGAGTCCAAGGCCCAGCATGATGATGTAATATTAGAAACAGAGCCTATGCCAGAAACAGAGGATCGATCACAAGAATTCCATGAAAAGGCTCATGAAGCAAGTGGTTCTAGTCCTGTGCAGGATGGAAACATACTGTTGCAACAGCTTAGGGAAGCAGATGGTGAGATAGGATTTTTGAAAGCTACTCTGACATTGCTTCAAAGGGATGCCGATATTATTAAGCAGCAGCTTATCTAAGAAGAGCAACAGAAAGGATATTTGACAGCCATGCTGAAGAAGCATGGGGTGTGTTGCTTCTCTTGAAACCGCAGGCAAGAGTACAGGAAGTGGAGGCAAAAAGAAAAGCCCGGCACAATACAGGATCTACAATTTGGGAAATACTTCCCCTGTCATTGTGCCAACATTGGTGAAGATACATTGATTCAATGTTGGAGTAGAATCAGCAGCAATTCAACTTCTCATCTCCACAGCAGCAAATACTTTTAAGATCTCAGCAGTACCATCTCTTCTCAAGCCAAGCTGAGCGTGGATATACTAATGGAGTAGACATTTGTTTCGAATGCTAATGCCAATCCCACAACGTTGGTCACAAACTCAGGATTTTACCACAATGACTGCTTTTGAAGAAGAGCAAAATGTCAAGCAGCAACAGTTGCAGATTTCTATACAACCTCATGGATCTGATCCAAATCTGGAAATGAGCCTAGAGGGACAGCAATGCAATCATATAGGTAAATAAAGTTTTGAGATTTTGATTTTTGACAGTGATTTGATTTTCGGTGATTTAGGCGAGCCCAGGAGCGCTCATTAACCACTGAAAAGGGGGCCTTTTCGGTGGATAAGACTTTCAGAACTCAATAATCTTAACCACCGAAAGTCTGTGATAACCAGAATGCTTGAAATTTTGCACAGATCAAGGTTTTGCTGATCCAAATCTTTTGAAAACATTCATGACGGGTAGATGATGAATTATCTATTCAGTTTCAAAATTCATTTTGGGTATATAAGAATTTGAAAAGGTGGCCAAGTTGGTTTTGGCAACTATTTTGGTGGAAACAAGTGGTGTTTTTTGCAAATATCAGAGAATCTAAAAATGATTTGTACCTGAAGTTATTGCTGTTTTGATACACGGTCCAGAAAAGGTTTACAGGGGCAAGATTGCAATCGGCAACACCCTCTGTTGGTGGCTTCACAGCTTGAGTTTTTATTATTACTGCAAACTTATTGGTGGCTTCTTTATGATCATCCACACAATCCAGTGGATTTTGGGCTTACTGTTGTCTTTGATCCTGCTTTTTGAAAATGCTAGTGGTGGTACAACTTAGTTTCCTCATTATGTTTCTGGAAAGCTGAAATATGCAATTGGGGAAAATCCTCATTTCCCTCCTAATCATGAAAGATAGTCATGGTGTATGTGCCTGTTCACCTCATACTGAGAATTTGAAGCAGATCCTAGTATTTTATATCAGTTGGAGACTTGACTTTTGGGAGATCATCCAGAGTCAAAAGTGCATGTACTTGAGGTGTGTGGTTGTTTGCTTTCACTTGCATTTTAGGGAGACCTTCTGCGTGAGAGAACTGCTGCTAACAAAATCTTCCAAATGATCCTGGAAATGCTTGGCTCTTCAAAGGAGGACATCCAAAGGATCCCAAGACTTTCACCGATTGGATGAGGGCAGCCTATGTCAATGTTTGCTGACATTGAACCATTACACAAAGCTGCAAAAGGCACATCAACTTTGGCGGGGCTGAATATATATAGGCAACTACATCTATGCACTGTTTTTGTTGAAATCCATATCTGCATTTGGCTGTGGCTTACTGGCATCTGGGGTTGACATTGGCTACTGATCTGTGGTTTTACAAATATCTGTTACCATTCATTTTTATCCTCCTTTTGCATATGTAACTTTTCTTGCAGGTCTTTTCCAGGAAGAAGACTTTCACTTGAAGGATGTCTACTATTCTAAGCTGAAGGATTTCATGGGAAACTGCTGCAATAGAGTGCAAGACTGGATTGCACACATTGACCATCTAATGAACAACATGAGAAGTGAAGCCTGAGTAGCTTCACATGTTAGGAAAAAAGAATAAGATAAATCAATCAGTCGCCAAGAAATTTAAAGTGCAGAATAGAGCAGAGGGATATTCTTTTTGCATGTAATCGGGACTCATCCAGTTTTCAGTTTTTGGGAAAGTTTTTGTTTTCGGTGGTTTAGGCGAGCCCGTGTGTGTGCTCATTAACCACTGGAAAGGCTGAATGACTCCATGGCCCAATACTAAAGGCACAAGGTCTACTAGGTTCTTGGTCACCTCACAGGGAGATGCCCATCCCAGTTGGAGCCAAATGTTAACTCCCAAAGTAAAACCGTCCTTTCGGTTGAACTTTGTAGAGGATATCCTAAGCTATTGGTTGCATGCTCAACTAATTTTCTGTTTTCATAGTTCAATAAAATTCTTGATACATGGTTTATTCAAAAGGTGCAAAAGAGCGACTTTCGGTGGTTTGGGCGAGCCCTTGGCGTGCTCATTAACCACCGAAAACGTTTGATTTTGTCAGCAAATTGGCCGATTTGAAACACAAAGCAACCACCGAAAAGAGTTAAACTCCAGCTAGTATGTGACTCAACTTGCGAAGAAGAATTTTCTGCTCAAATCGCGTGATATTGCAGAGCACTTTCAACGACCTTCCCGAGCTCCAAATCCAAATCTAAAGGCACCAATGGATAACTTGTGTTCTGTAGATCAAAATCGACTATTTAAACAGGCAAAACGGACATCAGACGGCTGAGAAAATCGTTTTTTGCCAAAGGCAGTTTTTGCTGGAAATTTTGACTTTCGGTGGTTTAGGCGAACTGAACGACTGTTCATTAACCACCGAAAGCTGCGTTTTCGGTGGATAAGCTACCCGAAAAATGTGCCAGTCAACCACCGAAAGCCTGTAACTGCCAGAATGAGCGAATTTTTGCCCAGATCAGAAATTTTTGAATCAGAATGCAATGAAACTTCTTTGAATAGTCAGATATTAAATTATCAAGTCAGATTTAAAGACTATTTACAAGAGATAAGGTAAGAAGACGAGTTTTAACCACATTTGGCATCTTTTCATAGGAGAAATTTTAGGGGTTTTTGGCTACACATCAGCAGCTCGAATTTATCTTTGGAGGAACAGGTTGAAGAAGCCTTGGAAGGCTAATCTCCACGTCATCAACAGTCAACAGATTTTAAGGACCAAATCATAGAGATTATCCTCCTTTTTGGGTGTTATCCCTATCCTTTTGTAACTATAATATTGACTTTCTATTTTTAGTATAGCAGATCCAATTTTCTAGGATCTGGAAACTGTATGTGGAGGCTATAAAGCCAGGAACATTTGAAGAAGAAAGGGTTCGATTCTGGAGAGAATTTGGCCATATGTATTGACTGCTTATCTTAATACAATCACAGTCTTCTTTTGCTATTGTTATCAGACTTTCCATGTCCTCTTCTGCTCTGTATTTTGTTTAAGTTTAGCTCAGCTTTATGCTCATGAACTTGAATAAAACAATCATTGCTGTTTAGTATGACCCGACATTCTATGTACTTGGTTATCTGACCCTGCATTCATATGTACTTGGTTATCTGAATAGTATTCTTCATACCTTTCTGTTATATTGCATCTGATTGACAGTTTCTAAAAGCACTGGTTCATTAAGATATTCTGATGAGTAAATCTCTGCATTTGTGCTTCATTGGCATCCCATTGATCCACCCACTAAAAAATATTCAATTCTTAAGTTACCAGGCATACTTAGCTTGCAACCCTAAGTAGTTTCCTGGAGTGATAACACTTTCCATTTCAAGGAATGGATAGATGTGTCCCGTCAAGAGAGAGGTATCCACCTGTTAGGGATTCCCAATCTCTCCCCAAGATAATTGAGTAATTTCTTACAGGCATATCAATCACCTGAATGCTGAGGGTTGTCCTTATCTCTGGATGAGAACATAAAACCAAGGTTACATCCTTAATCTCGCCTATGGTCATTTGTTGCATACTATTATAGGAAATCATGCTTTTGGCATTTTCGTTTGTACAATATAAGCCTAGCTCTTCGATAATAATCTTCGACATGACACTTGGGCCTGAACCACCATCAATGAGGCAACAATGGGTGATTTTATCCATGATCTTTATAGAAATATAAAAGGGGTATTTTTTACAGGGTATTTGAAGTTATGTACACCTACTTTATTTATATAAGAATCCTCTTCACTTACCTCTTCGGAAAGATTGACTGCAACGGAAGCTTTTCCTTCCATGAATTGTTTCAAATGCATCTATTGTTCAGGGACGACAACCATGTCTAGGAGGGTTTCATCCGCCTTGATGTTGGCCAATTGATTCAAGATATTGTATTTGGAAGAAGGGGGAGGTGGAGTGATTACTTGATTCTTAGGAACTTTGGGAACCTGGGGCGTAGCAGCAGTTAAAGATGAACTCGAGTTATGTTGGGCCCCAACAACTCCCCCTATATTTTTACCAAATTTAAAGGGCCCCTATTAGAATCTTGATAATTAAAATGAGCTACAAAATCAACCTTTTCAAATAGTTCCATACCTTGGCTTGCTATGAGACAAAATTAAGACATTCACTATAGTATGATATATTCATTACAAGATTATATGTCAAAAGTTAGAAACGAGCATAAAAATCTCAATTTAAACAAAAATGTTAATTTTTATCAAATGTTTACTTTCGTTTAAATTATGATTATGTGTTCTTTCTTTTGTTCATTATCAAGTTTGACTATTTTGAATAATGGGTTCAATACTTCATCAAATAATATCTTGGTTGGTTTCTCATTTTCATGAAATCATTTGGTGATATTAATTAATTAAATTCTTTTTTCATTTTGCATCTCATTTCAAAATAATAATAATAAAAGAATTATCTATCATTTGTTTGATTTTGTAAAAAAATAAAATTAATATTTTTTCTTCATTAACTTGAAGCTTCTAGATCATGTTTGAAAAAAATATATAAGTAATGTTTATTTATAACTTATAGTTAGTTTAAATTCATTTTTTATTTTTCTAGATTTTGTTTTATTCACAATTTTTAGGTTATTAATTTAGGTTTCTTTTTTGTTTCACAGGTTTCTATTATCAAATATTTGATACGGATCTGATCATGGCTTGATTTTATTGTCCAAATACATTCAATATGATTGATCCAAAAATAATTTTGGATTGCTACAAATAATTTTACGAGCAACAACAGATAAAATTTGGAAAGGCGTCAAGATCAAACAAGTGATTTTGCAGAACTAATTGTAGCCAAACCGTGAGGAATTTAGAGAAACGGTTGAAAACCCAGAACCAAAATGGACCCATTTAACTTTCATATAGAGATTTTCCCAAACAAATGTATGATTTGAGAGATATTTGGGTCTATTTTAGAGACAAATTTCAGGTGGCGGAAATTAATAGTGACGCCAGACTGTTCATCATTTTATAAATATATGAGAAAGATCAGAGCCAAGGGGATCCAAGAATTGGAGAGGAGGATTTTAATCCTTTCTCTTTTGTATATTATTTCTTTTGTAAACTTTTTATTTCATTTTCAAATGGAGTAATGGATGGCTGGAAGCTTTGGGAGAATGGACGAGTATTTTTAAAGAAGAATATGGAATTCCAGGTTGCTTAATGGATTTTGTTCTGTAAGTAAAATGGTTTTATTTTCATATAATATCTTCATATTCTTTGAATAATTGATTATGCATTGATTTAAATAGCTTTATTCTTTTTTATCAATACATGGTTAATTATTATCATTTATGTATTAATTTTTTCAATTTTTAAGAGTTTATTATCTTAAAAATTCTTCCATGGCTACAATATGGGCATGTGATTTTGAGAAAGAATATGGGAAAGTAATTCATCTTTGGCTTTAGACCTGTGTGATACTTATTCCATTTTTTTCTTTCATTACTATTGTATTATGAAAATGTTATTATGGCTGATTTTAGCTTTAGCTTGTCACCATATGGTGTTTTCATACTGTTAAATGTTATATGTTGTCCATAATTTCTTATTCCATTTTTTATGTTTGATCAATCGATCATTTGATTGTTATGGAATTTATTTCTAATGTTAAATGATGGATAATATCAATACCCAGAATTGAGTTTTCTTTCGTTCTTAAATATTAATTATCTTAAGATCACACGATTTTTAATTAGGTGTCTTCCTGTTGTTACTAATTTACTCCAATATCAAATACTTCTTTGAATGTATTCTTGAAGTGCTAGTATTGTTCTGTTATAGGTTTCCCTTAACAACAGTACATGCAGGAGCTCATACAACACAGAAAGATAAATACCAGTTTCGTTGATCAGCGACATGTTATTATGTGTGTTATTTAGTTAAGTTGTTTATGAATAAAACAATGAATGTATGGTTCAGATTTGACTATCCACATGTTCATGTTTCATTAACTTTTTTGCAAGATTCTTTAAATTTATAAAAAAAAAAAAACAATAAATATTTTCATGTGCTTTCTTTATCTTCTTCCTAGAAGCAATCATTTTTCCATTGATTTTTGTAAGTTTCGATTAAAACTTGCAGCTTGCAAATCATGTAAATAAATGAGACTTGTATATCTTATGCTTAAATACAACTACTACAGTTACATTAGAGCATATGTACATATATATAGTGTTTAGTAATTAGTTAGTTATTTCTCTCTTTTATTCGTTTCTTTTAGGATTCTTAGATTGGCTAACGGAGCCATTAAACCCGTCAGAACAAGTTACACCAAACGACTTGGGTTATTTAGACAACCCCAGACCGGACTCGCTCTTCCAGTTGACGGACGATCAATTTCTCCCGTCAACAAGTTAGAAGAACTATGAGGATGGTCAAATTTTCCTTTTGGGGCATAGGATTTGTTCCTAGTATTGATGACCATGACATCTTCTGGCTCGGCAAAATCTAGGACAACGATAGTGGCTTCTAGTTTTTTACCAAATATTTTGTCTCTAGCACTCTTCCTTACCTCAAATGTGGTTTCTTCGTGGTGTTCCTCGCAGAATTTACACCAACTTCGAGGAAGGATAGCCTTCGGCTGGAAATTATTTTCAACTAGACTTCTAAAAGGAAGGACAGAAGAGGATGAATCTTCAGGGGTGAGGGGGTTGGCAGTACCTTCCGCTCAAAAGCTATCATATGGTTTTTCATGTCTTGTACCAACTATAAGAGAGTGAACATATATGTTTGTCTAACTGATTCTCCCTGGGGTAGAACAATTCGTTCAAGTTGTTCCTCATACTTTGAGAAAGTGTGAAGAGCAGAGTCAAGGTTATCAATGGCCTTTTCTTCAAGCCTATGATGGTAAGGAGAAGGAAATGCATTGTAGTAATGCATGAAGGTGGCTTGGTTCTAGGGACAGATAAATTCGGGGATTTGGTTATACAACTTGGTGAAATGCAAGTTGAAGGACCTAATGGTCTCACCATATTTGTAAATGGCATTGTTGTACTCCCTTAACTTCTTAGCAAAGATTTTGGATTGCCCATAAGTGGATTGGAACCAATAAATCATTTCTCCCAAGTAGACAAGATCTTAGGAGAAAGGTCAAAGAAATCGGCTGCAACCTTTCCTTCCACGGAATTGACAAACAGGCACATGCAAGTGTCATTGTCGTTAGCCCCTATATTATGACAAGCATTCGAAAATGCAACTAGGTGTTCATTAGTACTGACAGTGTTATTTTCTGAAAACTTAGGAAAATTCTCTTTAAACTTTGGAAGCGGGCGGGTAGTAGGTGCTAGGTTAAGAGGAGAAGACACATGCCATGGTGTGGTCATGGCATATTCTTCGAACTGGAAAAGGACATACTTTTCAATGACTTTGGTGGGGTTTGTAGTAGATTGGACCGCGATATGGTGGTTGTACAAGCTACCGATCATCGATGAAGATTGGGAAGATGGAGCACTTCCAATGCCACCAGAGCCACCAGTAGATTTCATTATGTGGATGATAGGTGAGGGAAAGAAAGATGATATGGATGAATCAGATAAAGTTCTCCTTAGAGCACTTTGTTGTGCAGATAATACAACGTTTCTCCTTCCTATTTTAGCAATAGGATTGATTTTAGGTGACATGCCTCTTCTTCTAGAAGAACGCGAATCTAAGGTCATGAAAAAAAGGCCAAAACTGAAGAAACAAGAGGTTATTGTTGATTTCTAGGATGCCTACGTCTAGCTTCCAATTGTTCTTGGACAATAATATATTTTTCAATTGTTGCCCAATAACAGTTAATCTCAACATGGGTCCTAGCAGTGTCTAAAATAATATGAAACAAGTTCAAAGCAATGTTGGTCTGGTCTTGGAGACCAGGCTCAATATTGGGCTGTCTTGCAATAGGAACAGTCATGAATAGAAAAAATGTCAAGGAATCAAAACATAAAAGAAAGATGTGTTGATGAAAAATCGAGTATAGAATTTAACCAAAGAGATATCAAAGATCTCCCTAGTATGGTCGCCAAATAAATGTTGTGGACAAGATATGAATTGATCTTACTCAAGCAATTTTAGACTCTACTTGGCTAAAGTAAAGTAGAGGGGAATATCACCCTATGTTTATATCCAACAAAAATATATATCCTAACTCACAAGTATTAATTACAAGCGCTTAGGCTAGTCTTTTATCAACAAAAAGATTGTTGGAAATTCACTTTTATGTATTTTTCTGAAAATATCAGTTGTTGAAATAAATGTAAGAACAAAAGTAAAGACACCAAGATCATAATCAATGTAGATGAGACATAAATCAATCCCTCATTTCATTCCAATTCACCAAAGAGTCATTGTCTTTACAAAACTTCACACATAAATCTTGGACCAAAGTCAAACTTAGAAATCCTCGATGGAACATACAAATAGACCTCTGACATAAAACCAAAACTGAACACTAAAATTTGGATCATCTTGCCACAGATTGTTTCCCACTCAACTCTGCACAATATCCTTTATCAATCATGAAAGTTAATTCACAAATAGACAAGTCTACACAGACTATCAAAGATAGATCAACACCTCTAAAGAACAAGTGTCTAAATGATTTGATTCAACCTTGAATTTTGTTGTCTACAATAAGACCATGCTATCACAAAAGTGAATTAGGTTATGATGAACATATGAATGAATGAAAACTGAACTATCTCAACATAACTCAAAGAGAAAACCTTGGCATGATTTGTGCTTCTATCCCCCTCTTGTTCCTCCCCTTAGTTAACCTTTTAACAATTTAGAATTGGTTAGAGTAGTTGAACTAACTTATTAGTTAAGCTAACATAAAGCCTTAACTAACTTTAGTTAAGGAAGGGGGGGAAAGTAATAATCATAATATGGTCAAAATTAAATAATAACTAATAGGTGGGACCCCCTTATGACTCCTTTAGTGAATAACAATCATCACATCATAACATAATCCATTAACATCACATCATAACATAATCCATTAGCATCACATCATAACATAATCCATTTGTTAAGCAAACACACCCCTTGTGTCTCCCTTCAAAACATTTTTTTTTTTGACAATTTTAGCTCATAAAATTTGAAAATAATTCAATTTAATACTCATATATCCAAAACAAGACCCACTGTCTAAAATGAAACATGTTGTCCAAAATCCATGGAGACCATTGTCATAAAACAATAATTGACATCAAAATTAAAACCCATATTTTCTAGTATGTGAAGCAACCTTTCCTTGGTTGTTGTTGTCACCTCCTGATTTCCTTGAAAATGCCTTGAGCTAGGCAGAGCCTTTAGGCTTTATCTCACTAATCACATGGGAAAAATCATCCCTTAGATGCATACATGAAGACATCTATTTTCCAAAGTCATCGGAGGGTGAGGAAGGGACAGCGGAAACGTTTCCTTTACCAGAGGCATGGTGGGATTTAGTCTTCAATCTCTTGCTGGCATGGGAGGATTGCACTGGTGAGTGGTTAGGGGCAGCTTGGGAAATGGGGTTCAAAGGTGGGGGAGTAGGAAAAGTTAATTTTGTCCAACCATAGTGTTGGGAGACTGTCGGGTGAACAATCTCCTACCACCCATCATTTTCTGGGACTTTAGGCTGTAAAGAGACATGAGGAGGCACATGTATACTGGGGGCTTGAGGGGCTTGGAAGGGGGACCTTTCAAGTGTCAGTTGGACTATTCCCTGTCCAATCCAATTAAAGAACCCAGCATGGAACAATTGGCCAAGCTCTTCAGAATCAACATCAAAATGTATTGAGAACCTAGGCCTCCTTGGGCCTTGATTCCAGTTACCTCTACCTATGTTTCCTCGGCCATGGCTTCCCCGACTGAAAAAAAAAAATCATCCTACATATGTTAACAATTAGAAAATAGTATTTTAAATAACCATGCATGACAACACCTTAAAAATAAAAAATAGATTTGGCTCAGAATGTATCAGGCTCATGCAATCCAATCCATACAAATTGTTCTAATGTTAATAAATGAGCAGGGGGGTGGAAAAAATGTTCAGGGCTACATGAGGGGTTTGTAATTTTTGAAAAAAATGATATAATGAAAGGGAAGAGATATGGTCATTTCTCAATGATAACAACAATCAATTGTAAGTAACCAATCAACCTCACTGCAATCCACATAGAATCCTACCATTTCTATCCAATATAACACATAATTTTTCTTAGTTGTGATCAATATCAGAACAGGGGGTTGAAAAATGAATATGGGATATGTGAGGGGTTTACAATTAGTGAAAAATGAGACAATGAGGGGAAAAAAAAATTATTTGTTCATGATATTAATCAAGCAATCCATAACATATTTGCATTAAGGAAAATATGCATCAACCGACAATCAGATGACTAGGTAATAATTCTTGTGAATTTGTTTAATTTTACTGTCCATTAATATCCAACACAGTGTTATCACACAAAAAAAGCACTTCACACAATTTGTAAAAGGTTTTGTTCCCTTTATTTTTACATTCTGCATATCATAACAGTCAACAACAACACTCAATCTATAACCATAACATCCACCATTCCATACATTCCCAAATCTACGTCTGTATTTGAAAGTAGTGTTTCCCAAAAATAATAATGGAGTATGTACAAAGCCAATCAAGATCTGTAATGATACGTTCCCATACATATATATGCAATAGAAAGATCAAAATAATCAACACCTCACATGCCACACCTGAAAGGAAATTGTCTATACAACCAACAGTCATCATTTAGACACAGGCTATGCAAAAACGAATTTTTGAAACCATGTAACTAGGCCATTATAAAAAACAAATATCTTAGTGCTATTCAAAACTGGGCCAAATGTCCCACACAATTGTCATCAACAATGATCCATCGCAAAAGACAAATGCACTTAGAATTCGGGGGTATCACTGGGCATACGAAACAAGCCATCCATATCATACTGGTGCACGACTGAGAGAATTTCACAGTGTCATAATTCCCATAACCACACAACAATATATATAACCATGATATAACTCAAAACTTCATTCTGGGCCATTTATTTAGTCTCCTGTGAGTGACCAGGCTACACACATTCAAGTGTAAAAAGATGCAGTAAACATATCCAATCCAGTATTCTAATTCTCAGAACATCACCTACAGGATGCGGCATACGTGGACAACACCAAACCCCTGTGACTAAATCCAACCATTATCCAAACATCATAAGCACCACTCTAAATATTGTATAATAACCAACAATTTGGCACTGTGGTATGTACCTCTGAACCAAAAAAATAAATGACAGAGGCCCTTTCATAACAAAAAAAAATTGATTCTTTGAAAATAGGCTAGCAAATGTGACCCTTAGAAGTGCAACTGGCAATGCGGGGCTCATGCTATTATCACATAGGTAGTGACGAGAAACTAAACCAACATGATGGCTATATGACCCACGGGTGAGCCCGCATTCAAGGTAATAGACCATGGTGACTGGAAATCACTTGACACGATCGACAATTTTCCTATGCAACCTCGGCCTCGAGGGTTTAGGGTTTTCACAGTAGCCTTCATAGGAGGAACGGAGCTAACTTCAGTGAGAATTCAAGGCTGAAGGTGTACATGAAAGGGGTTGTGATGCTTGTGGACAAGAGAAATCCGAATAAGGAAACAAGGCTCTTAATCAAACCCAATAACCGAGAAGACAATCATCTAGTCATGAATTTAAACAAAACCCTTCAACCAACATGCAGTGGTAATAAATAACTATCACCCAGGAAGAATAACAAACAAATGAACTTAAAATGATATGAGTCGAACCATCTATTTTCATTCGAATCCAAAATTCCACACATTTGCAACACTTAAGACAAACACAAACCCACACAATTGATCCAAAATCATTTCATAACCAGAGTGAAGTCAAGAATGGCCAAAAGAGACATACCTTCTAATTGAAATCCTTAAGACGAGAGGTGGTCGAGTGGTTTCACCCTGCTAGAAATTCGGAGCGTGAACACAACAACAATATCAAAACAACATTCTGACTAGGGTGGCGGCCAACGGGAAGGGTAAAGGTGACGTGAAGTAAATACATGTCACCTCCACCCATATCTCATTTACTCCATAGTACATGCCAATGAGCCTTCCATTAACACCATTAATCAACTAGTGCATCAATAGTATCAACACATTCAAACCATAGTATAATCCAAGTCCACATAATAATCCAACCATTTGCATTCACTTTTCCAAATGCACCACCCATGTTTACATTCCCGATATAGCTCAAATAAATCGCTCGACCACTACACAATTCAATGATCATGTATAGCATCATCATCAAATATTTAACCGAAACATAGCATAATCACCATAAAAATGCGATCCATCACTTCCATGAGCCACCAACGTTATAACATATGTAAGTCAACCACCAATCCCATTAATCAATTCATAGCCATTGCATTGTCACCTTGCCAAAGTGTGCCACCAAAATATCCACCATATGAATATATAAAAAATGTAATTGAACAATATTTCATAACCATTTCTTTGTTAACTAGGACTTAACCACTATCAACAGGTATGTAGAGCTAGGTCTCCATTTTTTTTCATTAGATATAGTATTTACTTTTCCTCAAAGTGCCTTTCTATAATTTTCACTAACATTTTTGTTGTACATGCAAGAAGAACGAATACCATGAATGAATAGCAGGTTGTAGTATCATGAAGGAACAATATCTCAAAACTTAACTGATATCAACGACAACCATATTCTCATCAACCATGTAACTTTGTAGCGCATCATCATAACATTGAAAATGAACAGACTCGATCTTCAAAAGTTCAAGGGGGTCCCACCTACTAGCAGTATTCAGTCTTATATAATAACAGGCTTAGCAGCACTTTGCGGGCGAAATTATGTTGATGTTTTCAATCGTCAACAGGTTGGTTCCTACAAAGAATTACAAAGAGAATTTTTGTGGCTTTCTCTTGAAAGGTTTTCTATGTAAATATTGTGTTCCGTTAATATATCTCATATGTGATTTTTTTTTCCGGTTGATGAATTTTTGAAAAAGTAAAAAAATTGTCTTAGATTGATTCACCCCCCCCCCCCCTCTTTGTATAAGTGTGTGCTCAACAACTGTGTCTCCAAACAATTCTTCCAAGGCCCTCTCTATTTTTATCTTTGATGACATTTCCCTCTCTAGGTCGATTTCATTAACCACCTACTTCTGCTGACGTTTCCTTTTAGAAGCCATATATGTATCTTACAACTCGTCCATATTAATAACAACACATGTTAGTAATATTAGATAATACATAATGATAGTGTCCATCGACATTTCCTAGTTAGTTCCTTTGTCAAACGTTTAGGGTTGTCTCCTGAGAAAATGATCCCTATGAATTTGAAAAGGATTAAGATTCCATAAGGTTTCTAAATGCTTAAATTTTATTGTTTACCAACTATGACAATGTGTTTTGTGAGTGGGGATCTCATTGTATATCCACAATAGAGTAGTTGGATGAAATGGAGGAAAAAGTCTAAGCATGGTAGAACAATCACCCTACTATACTCATACACCATTTACAAGGAACAAAATCCACCTATTAAGAAATCTACTTAGTTTTGATCGAAAGTCAATGTGAGAGGAACAAATAGCATCGATACCCAATACCATAACCCTAAAAGGACACGGTTCAATGAGATTAAGCACTAGGGCACCAATTGGATCGTGGATTGTCGATATGGTAAGAGTGACTATGACCTAATTTTCATATATCTTTATATTGGGGAAAGCTCATAGTGATAAGAGTGAGGGTAGGTTTGATGCAAAATAGAAGTGAAAAGATAGAAGATAATGTTTTATCAGATGAAAATGAAACAACATAAATGAGAGAGAGTATAACCTTCATTTAAAATTAAACTAGAATCTTAAATAAAAGCCTAGATAGCTAGATGAGATAGTTGGTGATGAGTAAGCATAACATTTTTTTGGAGTGGTGTCTGCCTCCTTTCCTCCAAATACACTTGACAGGTGGTTGGAGGCATTTTTACAAAATAGTGAAAGTCGAAGGGTAAAGATTCCATGTTAAAAACTCTTTCTTTTGTTTTACTTTTTCCTTTGATGCTTCAAAATGTGGGTGTTATCATCCCTTTCCCTCTTTTTATATGCCCACATTGTGTGTTCTTTTAATTTATTTAAGTCTTGTTTGGTACCTCCCTTTTGCAATGAACGATAATAAAATATATTTATTTCTAAGACCAATCACACTTCCAATATTTTCGTTACTGCTCATTGTTGTTAAGATGAATATTTTCAAAATTTTCTCTTTTACCATTGTGTCGCATCCCACCAAATATTAAAACTTTGCTACCCTTTTGGGGCAAAAACATTTGTTGTGGGTCTTGCATTTTTCGTGTTTATGAAAACTTTGATTCCATGACAAATCACAAGATACAAACTATAAACCATTGAGCTATGTTGCATCTTCCAATCTATTTGATCCTTAGTTTGATTCCAATGTGGCGCATTCCCAAATATTTTATTTTTATGCCTTGTCGCAAGGTTCAAAAACTTTCAATTTTTTGACCCTTGTGATATGGTGCATGTTATCCAAAGTTTGTACATAAATTTTGTGAAGTGTTTTTAACAATTTCATAAAAACCTTTTACTCCATAACATATCATACTATCCCAATGTATTGATTTACACCCCACTTCACAACATCCAGTTTTATCCAATTTTTTTTCTTGTTTCGACATGATTCATTTCATAAACTCTTCTTCGTTGCACCATGTCACAATGTTAAATACTTTCCATATTTCAATTTCTTGCGATATGGTGCATTTTTCCCAGAATAGAAACTTAGTTCTTTGTCCTCCCTTCTACAACTTTCTTTGATTGCCCCTTTTCACAAAGTTGGGGGCTTTCAACTTTCTATCCTTTTGCAGTATCACGAGTGCTCTCAAGTGAAAAGGTTCAAAAGGATGTGATACGTTGCAAAGGTCTAGAAGATTGGGAATTAAGGGAAGTTGGGCAACATTACGGAATTTTGAAGTTCAAAAATTAGAAAGGATATGATAAAGGAAGCTTCAAAGAGATGCACAATATCACAAAGAAGCTTCAAAGGACTATGCAACATTGCAAAGGGAGAGAAGAAGATAATTTTGAGGTAGTTGCGCATTGTTACAAAGTTCAGTAGATTTGAAGTTTGAGGTATTCACACAATTTTGTAGGAAATTAAAAAGTAGAGTCTCAAGAAAGCACAAAATGCATACAAAGCTCAAACTCAATCGAAGTGATGAAAATGTTGCTAAGGGAAAAGATTAATATTTGCAAAAACAAATCTTAGGGTGATGACACTAAAGATGAGGTAGTACAAATCAGTCCATGCTAAATATAGCTTATTAAAAACAAGGAATTTGTGGGTAAGTATAATAGCTTGAGGATGAAGTGGGGTTCAATTAAAACAATGGTTGTAGCCCCAAAATTCAAGCTCATTTAATCAAGAAAAATTCAATCAAAATCAATTTATTTAGGATTAGAATATAGAAGGAGGGGTCCCCAATTTTTTCTAAAGTTGTAAGGTAGAAGGTAGAGCTTGGGGAAGTTATTACTAGATCATCAATTGGTGGCACCCTAAGAAAAACCATGAATCTCTACAAGTCAATTGTTGGAGTGATGAAAAGGATTTGATAAGGAAACAATCATCTTTATTTGGATGATCTTAGTCTCGGCCATGGGTTCCCACAAGATGTTTACATGAAAACAAACTACACAAGCATCTTGTTTCGAGTTTGAGAAACTCATTGGCTAGAGATAAAGGGTAAAATTGATGAAGTTAATTCCTTCACTTCATTCTATCCTCAAATGATATTGTAGTACTATTTATTTGTTATAGGTTTGGGATGTTAGATATTTTCTCAAGTTATTTTATCATTTTCTCATGGTGTTGCACTGCCATCAACAAGCATCCATAGCCTCGATGGAGTCACCCCAACATCACAATCCTTTCTCTACTACTAGGGAGTGTCCATAGCCCTATTTGAGATACATGCATTTACCATTATGATACGGTAATCCTTTCCTAAGCCTTTAACTTTTGAATTTTTCTTTCAGTAGTAGGTGGATGGGAGAGATCATCAACCTCTAAAGGCATGAGGGATGATACATGTTATTCGAGAAAATTTAAGTTTGCTTGAGTGATAATATATATCCATTTGTATTTGACTCTAAGTATCATGCTATCATCCCAGGAAGATATCAATGACTATTATGTGAGTGGATGGGACCATGAAAAAAAATAGTAGGTTGTTCAATACTCAAAACCTTATGTTTCTCAAGAGCTAGTCGCATAATAAAATTTGTGTCCATCACTATACTAAAATCTCAGATGCCTCCATGAAAAATTTGATCAAATGGTTTCATGAGATAGTGCCTTAAATAAATTCCAAGAGAGCTCCATAGTTTTACACAATTGTGTTTGAATCTTCCAACTAGAGTTATGAGAACTTTCAATGTCAAATCATCCATCTAAAGGAGAACACCAACATGCAAAGACTATTCTAATCAAACCAAAATAAAAAAAATTGTAATGAAAAAGAAAAACTAAATTGAAAGTAAAAGGTTTAAAACAAAAAGAAAAAGAAATCAAAGTAAGTTATGAAATAAGAATTGTGAAAACAAGTAATAGTAAAGAAAACCTACATATGTACAGGTTAACTACCTTGAGGGAAACTAACTAAAGTAACACTTTAAAATTTAGGTATTGATAGGAAGGAGGTCTACTTCCCCTTCTAGATTTTGTAATTTGTACATGCCTAGGCCAAGCTTCTTAGCCACTTGGAAAGGACCCAACCATAATTGTTGGAATTTAGTATGTGTCCCTTTTTCTTCATTCGGCTTGTCCCGTTTCAAAACCAAATCCCCTCATAAAAGTCCTTGTTTCTTGTTTACTTCTTATAAAATCATATCTTAACTATCTTTTAGTGAACAAAATGCATTTTCTTATCCTTTCCTCTTTCTTATTCCAACTTCAACATGGTATTAATTTGACTTTGAATGCTTGGGAATATTTTCACAAGGCCCATGTGAGGCTTGGGATAGTTGGAGAGAGGGAAAAAATATATTAGGGGGGAGGATGTATTATTTTTCATACACCAAGAAACAATGGGTTGTTCATAAAGCTTCCTTTAGGGTCACTTGATCATCGCATAGGGTGTTTTATAAAGCATTGTGCTAGTTTTGTTGATGGTCAACTATAGTTTTCTTCCAATTACATATAAGGTTTTTATTACTGGACTTAGCTATGCCATTTCCTTGTGAATAATAGTTAGATGAGTACTGTAATATTGTTCTTTTATTTAAATCAAACTCACTCAACTTCAAAAAATAAAAAAAAGTTGCATTATCAAATATAAGTGTTAATGGAAGACGAAACCTAGTAATCAGGTGTTTCTCTAGAAATTGAATGACCAATGCTTTGTTGATCTTGATCAATGGCACAACTTTTGTCCATCATGTAAAATAATATTTCATAGTCAATATGTATATAGGTTTCTTTGAGGAGTTAAAGTTGATTTTCCCCATGATTTCCAAGCCCCACTGCTCAAAAGGTTCTTCAATTGTTATAGGTTGCAGTGGGACAAATAAATTCTTTTCACATCAATCACACATTTGAAATGTTTTTGCTTCCAAGAATATGAGTGTGCATTCCTAAAAATTGTTGCAACAATAATACCTAGATTTCATAATATTTTGAGTTGTTGTCTCACTAGTGAAGTGTCCTCCAGTAGACCCGCCATGTAGCTCTGTGAGGGCCTTATCAACATCTTTTTTCTCAAGACATATAAGGGGCACTCCATCATAGTTTCAATGGAACTGGACACCATTAACTACTTGGTCCTAAGAATACTTGAGTCTTGACACTCTCTTTTGTTTTGAATTTAGATAGTTGGGAGTATTTCCATGTTGTAAGTATTGCTTCAACTCATTGTATCAAGTGTTTGTATCTATAGGAACATACAAAATTTCATGAACATAAAGAGACATCTCATTCTCCCAAATTTGTTCTGAAAAATTAGCTAAGTTTAATGCTTTAGTTGCTAGCTTGTGCATATGGCCTCTAGCTTTAGTTTTAGTCTTGAATTCAAGGTCATATTCCTAGATGGTTGTCATGAAGTTTCCTCTTTAGCCACCAAGTTATTTCTGTACAAACAACAATCTCATGGTCAAGTGGGTTACAATCACTTTAGTATGGTTCTTTAGAATATAGGGCCTGAATTGCTTGACAGTCCTAAAAACATTGAATGCTTGCTTATCAATCATCACATAGTTCATATCATCTCCATGTAGACCAATACTTGTGAACAAAAATGTATGCTCTCCCTTGATCATCCTTTTGTGTGAACAATACTACAAGAGAATAGTCAGATGAAAATGTGTATAATGAAAATTCCTTATTGAAGTTTAGACTATGCAATGCCAATATATTATCTATAGAATATTTAATTTTCTTAAAATCCCTCTTCTCATCAAAAGTCCATTTGAACATAGCATTCTTATTTATCATTTTCTGCAGAGGCTTGACAATTTCAACAAATTCAACTATAGACCTTCGAACAAAATTTATCTTACTGAAGAAGGACTACATTGATTTATTGTTGTTGGTCTATGGAATTTACATGATATCTCCAGTTCATTTTGGGTCTATCAATATCCCATCTTTTGATATGATATGTCCTATTAGTTTCCCCTCTAAAACAACGAAGATGCTTTTCTTCAGTTTTAGAGAGATGCCATATTTCCATCACCTTTCAACAATCTATTTTAGATGTTGTAAGTGGTCTAACCTTTTATTGGAGTACACCATGACATCACTAAGGTAAACCGCCATGTTCTCACCAAGAAATGCTCTAAAGGCTATGTTCATTTCTTGTTGAAACATAGCACCTACATTCACTAAGCCAAAAGTCATTATCCGGTAAGCATATGTTCCCCACTTTGTGCGGAATGTGGTTTTCATTCAATTAGATTTAGCTGAGAACTTGTCACTTGATCATAACTAGAAAAACTATCTAATAATGATAACATTTCAGACCCAAAGACAAGTTGTAACATATTCTCCATTGAAGGAACATGGTAGTTATCTTTATTAGGTTATTTGTTTAGGTTTCAAAAGCCTACACTTAGCTTGATATTTCCTAACTTTTTCCTAACTAGTACCATATTTACAACCTAGGCAGAATAATGAAATTTGAAGATGATTTTTGCATCTAGCAGTTCCTTAAAGATTTTCATGCAAATTTAGATCTACCTTTAGATTTAGATCTCCCACTTGAGGACTTATTTTTATTTATGTCCAAGGAACACCCTCTTATAGATAAGGAATTCGTGCTTTGAATATTCATGTTTGTCCTCCTCATTTCTTCCAATAACAAGGATGAAACCACATCATAAAAATTTAATGTGGTTGCATTACTTCCAATAGATACAACCAAATTGTCCCATGAATCTGAAAAATAACACAGTAAACTAATGAATTTATCTTCATCATAAATTTGAATGTCAACATACAACAACTGAAAGCATTTAGATGCTCTATCATCAAGTCTCCATCATTCATCCTCAATAGGTACAACTTCTTCCAAAGGAATTTTGTTTTTACCATGGACTTAGACTAATACAAAGCCCCTAACTTATCCCATAATGCGTTGGTTGTAGCTTCTCCCAAGACATTCATGTTGGACACACCGACCACACTGAGAGGGGGGGTGAATTAGTGTGAGGATATTTTTACACTTCTTAAAAAACTTAAGTTAGCAACACCTTCAAACATATTATTCATTTGTACTTAGCTACTTACATTAATCAACAACATTCATCAATAAGAGAGAACTATAAGCGATCACCATAATCAACACAAAGAACACCAGACACATATGTAAACTTTTTGTATTATGTGTTACAAGAGACTACAATATTAGGGTTTTATCAGCATCAATTGAAAAGAACAACAACTCCAATAGAGAATAAACTCTAAATGCAAGTCTCAACTTTCATATCTCAACACCAACCAAGATGTGAGGAATCCAACCCCCAAGTACATGACCCATCTTGTAGACATAAAGAAATATGTCAAACTGTACCAACAATTTATACCAAGACAAGTGCATCAACTATGCACAACACAACTTGACACCTCAACCTATCTCATCAATCTCATCATCCAAATCTGATCTACTCACAAAGATCAAGTCAACTGTCAACCATATGCACAATATCACCAAGTTAACCAACAAGATACCTCTAGCAATACACCATACTCTCCATAAACCGAATACCATTAAACCTTACACAAGACCATGTGCCAAAACCATTCCTTTAATCATGTAACAATCATCAAGACCTATACCATACCATGCAACAATTGGAACAACTCCAATATGAAAATCTGATGTGGTTACCCAACTGCCAAATTTCTGCAGCTGCCAAATCTATTGTCGTGATTTTGTTGCCGTGATTCTGATGCCATGGTTTTGCTTCCATGGTTTTTTTGATGCGATTCTACTGCCACAATTATTCTGCCACAAATTTTCTCTATCAATAATACCTACCCAAATAACCTTTCACAAATGGATATTCAATATGCTCAAAGATCATACACATAAGAGACTCTTTCTCTCTTATTTATACTTCTCCAAGTAGCTTCCTCTAGGGGTTATCTTCTAACCAACTTACCCAACTTCCTTATTTTGGGGCTTACCCACTTCTAACCACTTTGTCCACTTACAACCACTTTATCCACAAATAGTAAACTTTCCACTTCTAGTTGCAACTAATTTATTTTTAATTGTTTTCTTGTTGCAACCACTTAACCCATGACTAACCACTTTGATTGGTCAATTTCTTGTAGGAGCTTTTAGAATAATTTGATATATTTGACCTTTTAGGGGCTTCTAGATAACTCATTAGGGTTCTCCAACTTCACATGGCCATTACTCTCTAACCGTGATTAGTTATGTGATGTTCCACATATCATCGGAAATGTCATGACATATACTATCCATATGGAATAGTTTCTCCTGCAAATTCACTGATCTTCATTACATTATTCCTCAATCAAACTTGGGTTCCATAAACACAATGTTGGGCTACTCAACCACCTAACCATTTGGACTTCACAAAGTGTCTTCCCATGGGGGATTTCACCATAAGGGGACCACTTTGAGAAATTTATCCGAGAGTGTCTTCCCATGAGTGATTTCACCACAAGGGGACCACTTTGGAGTTTATCCATTTGGTTGTTCCTATCAACCATGACATGACATCAATGATACAACTCCCTTTGAAATCAACACATCATTATGACACCAATTGACATCAACCCTTTGACAACAATTATATCAATGACCATATAACCAATAATCAATATATCAATGATACAAACACATCACTATGAAAATACTTGACATCAACCCTTTGACATCAATCCTTTGACATCAATGACAACATAGTACAACAATTCAGTAACATTGAATCTTAAGGACACAATCAGATTTCTCTCTTTTCCTTCTTATCCAACTTCATCCATTCTTTCTTCATCATACTTGTATGTGCAATACCAAGATCCACAGTAACCCATTGTTCTTTGTCTACCAAAAGATCCTCCATATTCAACTTCCAAATCATAAAGATTTTACCATTAAATTTCTCAATCTCTATTTTAGAACTGCTCAACATTCTCTTTCATCACAAGAATTACTACTTTAGTGCTCCCACTAAAACCAAGTTTATCACAGATCCAAGATAACGGAACCCTTAACAACAAAGGCACCCCCTGAAGCTAATAACTACTCTAATACCAAATGTAGGTTTTAAACCTTTAAAATATAGCAATGCAAACACAAATTCTTTATAAAACAAAAAGAAACAAAATAGCATTCACACATAGTACTCAAAAATTTACCCTGGAAACCCTTAACTAGGAAAACCAACAAATGTTTAGAGTCACACCTCTAACTCTCATCATATTAACTTCACCATTTACAATACATATATATTATTCCATGGAATCCAAATCCCTAATCCATCAACCTGGATTAGATTCTTTAACACGAATTATATTACAATGGGCCAAAAAAATGTTGTCCAAATCCCATCCAAAAACTACTAAAAAAACCAATTTTTTTTTCGGGGTCTCCACCCTCAAACTCTCGAACAAGAGGAGCTTGTGACCTCCCGACACAATGTGGAGATAAAAGTGAAAATAATATAACACATACCCAATAGCATGTTAATGATTAAGGGCATGGACTTTGATGGAAATGGGTTGAATGATTTTGAAGAATTCAAGATAATGATGATCAGGTATGCATACTTGCTACTTTTTGACATCTTATGCAATTCGAAGTATACTTATGTGTAGATATGTTTAGTAATTTTGGTCTCTTTTTATTTTTGAAAGTTCAATTGGTTATTTTCATTTGCTAAGGGGAGAAATTATATCTGTGGTTATATTGATTTATATAGAAAATTGATAATTCCTCTAATTTTGTTTTATTTTAAGTTACACAACTTTTTCTTTGACTAGATTTTTGGGTATGTTCCCCTGATTTAGATTGAATGTTTTTTTAGTTGGAAATCAACTCTATGAATGTGATTGTCATACCTAGATTACGAAGGTGAATATATAAGAAATTTCTTTGATTAGGTGTGTATTGGTTGCATATTTAAATATCAAATCAATATAATCATTATGGTTCTTGTCATTATGGTCGAAAACCTACCCTTGTCAGCATGTGAATGTTCAATGATACTATTCATCTATGTCTTCAAAATTTTGGAACAAATACCACGTGTTTCTAGGATGAATGAACTACCACCTTTAAACATGTCACCAAATGACAAACCATCACCGTCAATCTCAGTGCAACCAATGGGTTTTGCATGTGGGCCAATGCTACATGTAACATGTGTGGGAATGGTTAGAAATATGATGTATAGTTGCAACTAATTAAAAAAAAATGAACTTTTAAGTGCACCTCATTTCATTAAGTGTGATTAAATAAAGCATTAAGAAAAACCAATACCCATTTTATGGAAGATGATGGGGATTAACGAAAACTATTTTAAGGTAAAAATAATCTTTACATTTTAGAATAAGTTTCCATTTTATACAATGTCCAAAACTCTCAAGGCCAGAAAGCCTCTCTTGTCTCATTACATAAAATTATTCAGAAGGCCAAGAATTCCCAACAATGGTTCTTTGTTTCCATTTTATTAGCCCCTGCCTAAGGCATCAAGAACTATTGTAAACGGTTTTCTCCCCTAGAATTAGTCTATTAGCAAACCAATGCATGGTTATCATAATTTTGTATTTGAGCATTTATTAAGAACTTTTACTAATCCAATAAATTATTTCAGATTCTCTCCATCACTTTAGTTAAACCAATCAAAAAAATTCTCATCTTATTTGGCCTCATATCGAGGCAAGATATGAACCAAGAGACTTGGAACTTAGGTTACGAGATATGGAACTTAGGATATGAGAAAGGTAAGATATGCAAGGTGAATTAATGCTAACTTTCAACTTCTCATTAATTCCAAACATTAAATGTTAGTTAATAACTAGTTCATAACCCATAGTCAATGACCTGTTGTAGTGTCCAAATCCATTTGTGTCTCATGGAAGTTTCTCAGTTTCCAACTACCCAATTTCCCTCCACTTCCACTTGGTCACTTGCATGCAAGTTCTCTCCACTTCCACTTGGTCATTTTCATGCAAGTTCCTACAAGTCTTATGCATGTATTTCTATAGAAATTCCCTCCCATACCAAGGAAGGAGGACATGGAATCCAATCAGGTCATTCTCAATTTTGCAGCGAGTATATGCACCAGAATATGCACCCATAATGTCCTATGGATCTCCAATGGACATCATATATCAATATGTTGTATATGATTCTAGGTCTGGGTATCATCTCGAAGAGATTTCACCTTTGCTTATGTTGTTACTGCTTCTAGAATTGGATATGAAATGGGCTGCAATGCCTCTCAAATAAAAAATCCTCGATAAATCAACTAAGGGATAGGTGGGATTGGGATTCACTTACCATTTCCATACAAGCGTCGAGTACCTGAGTCCATTGATTGTCTGATCTCCCTCATTTTTTCGAGACATATGCCATTGCAATGTTTTGGAAGCAGTTCCACTCGACGATGTGAGTGAGTCACGATTGAAACATGGACAGTCTCCTAGTTTCTCACTTTCACTTGTTTCTTCCTATTTCTCTTGGTTCATCACCTTCCTCCTTGTTGTCCATGTACCTTATTTCATCATCTTCATCATGTCCATCACTAGGTTTAGGTTTATCGACTTCCATAGCTTTGGTGTAAAAAAATTTCCTTGCTCTCATATTTTCATCCCTCGGCTGAGTAGACTGTATAGTTTCTAACCGTCCTTCACAATATATGTTTTCAATTTCTTTATGATTGTCCCACTAGTTCCTTTGTCTCTTTCTCCCTTGTCCCTGGTTCAGGAACTTCTTTCTTTGGTGTTGATACTTATGCATATTATGGATCATGGATTATGGACTCTATTGAAACTAGAGGATCTTCATTTTAAGCTACTCTAGCCACCATTGTCTATGCTTATAATTCCTCTCCTTCTTATATATGACTAACTTTTGTTGTTGAGGATCCACTAGGTTATCCTTGACCCTCTTCTCATGGCCTTGGATAAAATTTCTTAATTTGTTGTTTCAACTAGATCATATGTTTCTATTGGATAGCTCAGAAATGGATATGCATTTACACCTGGAACTATATATGTTATTGATGTGTCTGGATTTCGATCTTCCTAGGAAAGTGGCCTATTTTATCTCTTGCAAATATTGGCTTTGTCTACATCTTTATCTTTGTACAATTCCTACAACTTCCCACAATTAATCATCCCTCCACATATCATCTTGATTGGGTACATCACAAGCAACTACATTACTCAAAGAGCTCAGCGAAGGGACAATCACCATTGGCTCCAGGCAACAAGTCTTGTCTCACTTTTTCGGTGAGGTGAGATCCACCCAGAGTGTCAAAGATACAAATTGACAAGCTTGGAGTTTACACAACGAAAGGTTTTCTCAACAAACTGACATGATTAGGACAAACAAATCCTAGTCGTGCTTTGGGATTATTGGATGACCACTAAAATATTGAATAAGAAGAGACCATCACCAGACCAAATCTCTATTTGTACATTTTTTCTATCGGCATTCTCTCGACAAAAAATTGGTCTATCTGTAGGAAACGAGGAAAGCATTCTCCCGGAAAGAAATTGGTCTATCTCCAGACAACAAAGAAAGCATATAACCACACAACACATAGACATAGGGTTCCTCATGGTGAGATTAGATTGATATCGATGGAACTTGGTATATACACTTAAAATATGTACATGCGTGAAAGGAGGAGTATAGACATGCACCACATGTTTCAAATTATAATCCATTTGGCTACTGGAAAACACCTAGGTATTATGTATCCCGAAACATCATTGTTAGTTGTTAGTTTATCTGAATGTGCAATGTTGGCAGGTTATTTGAATGCACAGTGGTTTTTACTTGAGTTGTAATTATAAAGGGCGTTGGCTAATTGTTATATGAAATGGATCTTTTCGTCGGAATCCAGTGATATAAATTTACACGAATCACTATCTTTTGTTGTTTAAAATCCATTTCTGAATGCAGAAATGGATTCAACATGCTAAAAAAATCTTAGGGCACTCGGATTATACAAAAATAATCAGTCAAATCTATGAATCCAACAATTTCTCACCGGATTTCGGGAAAATATCCCCAGAAAAAATCATCATTTCATAGAATATTTAGCCTACGGAATTATAAAGGGTGTTGGCTATCTATTCTACGAAATGGTTTTTTTCACCGGAATCCGACGATATAAATTTAGACGAATCACTATTTTTTGTTGTTCAAAATCCATTTCTGAATGCAGAAATGGATTCAGTGTGTTGAAAAACTCTCAGGGCACTCAGATTACCATAATACAAAATACAAAATAAAACCATTAAATCTATTTATTCTATTTTTTACGAGAACTTGCATGATTCTTGTCGACAATTCAAATTTCCATGGGTTTCGAGTTTTCTTGATGGACAATCCTGGCCTTTCTTAATTAATTTCACGATTTTTTTATGTTGTTATAATAGTTATACTTTTTCGTATTTGTCAAAAAAAAATTTGTTGCTTTAATTAATTATGCAATGTCTCTAATTTTAGCCTTTATTTTATAATATTATAATTTTAGTTATAATTTCTCAATATTTTTTAACCTTTGTTTTATAATATTTATATTTTTAATTATACTTTTACAATGTTTTCACAATATAATTTTAGAATGTTTTCATAATATTTTTACATGTTTACATGTAATTTTACAATAAAAACTTGGATGAATATTTTCACAATATTTTTACCTGTAATTTTACAATAAAAACTTGGAAGCAATGCCTGCGACTTTATGGAATTTTAAGGGAATCTACAGTAACAGAAGAAATTCACATTTTTTGAAGCTTCAACCATTTGAGACTTTTGTAGTGTCAACAAATAGTCTGTGAACAATTAAAATACAAACGAGTTTTCGTATTCACTGCGTTGTAGAGTTTTCTTATTCTCTACGTTGTAGCTGTTGGATAATGTTGTCATTGATGCCAATGGTTTGATTGATTGATGTCATTGATTGATGTCAAGTGATTGATTGATGTCAAAGGATTGATTGATTGATGATTGATGTAATATAATATGTATTGTCCTTGATTAGAATGCATAGATGAAGATGGATCAATGAGTTGTCATTGATACATGATGA
>CBVK0100526015.1:0-12099 GCA_900067695.1 Picea abies
CCCTTATGACCAACTTGCGAAATTTTCACAAGTTGTGCAGGAGTTGCGACACTTGCGACAAGTGAGAGGTATGTGCGACACTTATCCAGTTGAGTGATTTGGATGTGTAACAACAACTTCCTGTGTTCAAGCTCCCACTTGAACCTCTGAGGACAACAGTCCTCCTGACCACCTCCCAACCTCCCTAAAATATCAAATAGTGAATACATAGACAATTACCCAGATAAATCAATTCTTACCTTCCTTTCTCTGTTCTGTAAGTCTGATCTTCCAAAAACTGTTCTACAAATCTTCTCTTCCTCTGTCTGTTCAGTAGGTCTACTCTACATCAAATCGCACTCTCATTATGCTCTTCTTCAAATCATTCTATTATTCTTCTCTGCATTCCATTTCACTCTGCACATATGATTCCTTTCCTACCACGCATCCTCTTCTGTATTCTTTCTTACTGTTTCATTCCTTTCCTGTCCAAAATAGCCAACCAGACACCGTATGTTTCCACTTCTTTTATACACATGAGCACAACATTTCAACTTCCCAACTCCTTGAGTAAAATGACGACAACTGTCTATCCAACCGAAATGCCAATTGATCAACAACTAATTTGCAATCATGAGTCCATTTCACTAACAGATTTGTAACTGAAAAGTTAATCTGTGAGAAAGAACAGTAACCCTTCGATTATATTCAAGTTTTATCCACACCATTGGATGACCTTTATTATTCTTGCCTTTTTTAAATGGATTTCGACATTTTGGCATTCCTGTGCCCAAGTGTCTCAACACTGCATGTCGCGATCTCCGAAACTCCGAAATGGAGCTTATCTGGACTGACCCCTTCTCTTCCCATGACCAAGGGCTGTGACCAAGGATTTATGTGAAAGGATCTTTCACGATTTCGCATATCACGAAATCGTAATTCCTTATGTTCAATGTTCCTGTCACCTCCAAATCCTAATCTGCGAAATTCCATAATGAAATCAGATCAACGAACCAGATTATATCTAGATTTGACGGTTCATGTTAAGTCGGGATATTACTCATCGTGATTTCGACACTCTGGAAGATCGGTGTTTTTGTCAACTCGAATTCTCTATTCTCAACATTGAGTAAAGAATTTGAATCAATGGTCCATATCACTTCTTGATCTGATGGTCGTTGTTACATCGCGATTTCGCCTATCGCAATTTCATAAATGTTGCATAGTTTCTTCTGCCCCTCCATATCGTGATTCATGAAACTCCGATAAGGGATTAGATCAACGGTCCAGATCAGATCTTGTCTTGACGACTGCGATTGAATCACGATATCGCATATCGCTAAATCAGAGTTCTTGTTGCATTTGTTTCAAGTCGTGATTCACGAAACTCTGACATAGACTGTGATCAACAATCCAGGTTATTTCTTGATCTGATGGTCCAGATTCAATCGCGAATTTGCATATTGTGATTACACCCTCTTCTCCTTGCAGTTTAAAGACCGTGTAGGTTCTCTTTGATCCAACGGTGGTTGGACCCTGCACTCGGATCTGACGACTGAGATCTGTCTCCCTCTTCAACAATCAGAGATTCTTCTTCACAAAATTTCGCTGCCTTTGATATTTCACTTCTCTATACTTATCTTCTGTTTTCCTATCAATTACCAACTTGTTGTTCTCATGTCATCTTCACTGTTTCCATCAATGAAAAGCATTCACTGTCTATTAACTGTCTGTTAAATATTTTCCAACAAGGTGATCTGCTATGAATCTCGAAAATTGAATGAACATGAGGTCAACTATGTGACTCATGATCTAGAACTAGTTGCCATAGTGCATGCCTTAAAAATGTGGAGGCATTACCTCTTGGGAAGAAAATTGGTCCTTATGACAGGTCACTGTGGATTACAGTATTTGTTTGACCAACCAAAGCTCAATGCTAGACAAGCTAGGTGGATGGCCCTCCTTAGTAAATTTTATTTTGAAATCAAACAAATCAAAGGGAAAGAAAATAGGGTGGCCAATGCCCTTAGCAGAAGCATAAGAACAATTCACCTGGTAGCAGTGAGTACCTACGAGACAAATGTCAAGAAAAAATTCAGAAAGGCACAAGAAACAAATCCCTTCGTTCAAACTGTGACCCTATACCTACAACAAGAACCCGCTGGAGTAAAATATGAAGGCTACTAGATGACCAAAGGAGGTCTGCTCACCTATAGAGATAGAATGTACATTCCAAATCATGATGACTTGAAGAGGTTTATCATGGATGAAATACATAAAAGACCATACACTGGTCACCCAGGATACCTGATGCAGGAGCATCACGACTCTCAAAGCAAGCGCGGAGCCAGTGCATGTGTTTTTAAACACATGACATATAAGCTTGATGACTTTTTGAATTTTCATTAAAGATGAAGCGCCATATCCTTCATTGAAACATTTAAGAAGGAGTGCCTGTTGTATTATATCAGACCTCGAGATTTACGCTCTTGTCTGAAGCAGATAGAAAGGCATTTATTAGATTTAATGCAGGTAGATATATTTTTAAGTCTAGATTAGACAGTTTTAGTTTTCAAGAGGGAAACAGGATATATACACCCTCCTTTGTACATTGTAACATTATCATTGATGAAGAAGAAGAGAAGAGCAATAGAGAACTGTGTGAAGAACTTCCATGTATAAATATTGAATTAATAAGAAAATCTTTGATTCAATTCCATGGTAGTGTTATTCTCTATGTATTGTTGATATTATGCTCATGAATGCTTGTTTTTGGTCATACATTTTCTTTTATATGCTATGTATGTGATTTCATAGGTGATTTGAAATCTTTGAAGTAAGAAACTAGTTTCAATTGTTTCTCTATTCTGAACCAGAGATTCCTGCAAGGAGTGCAGTGGAATTTGTCCGCAAGGAGTGCGTGACTGTAGGGTTCAGATAGATATAACTTTTGTCCTAAGTTCTCAGGAGTACAGATTTGGCACCAAAGCCGTGCAAGGTGTGCGCAGGCTAGAAGAAGACTCAGGGTTGTGATTCTGAGAATAGGGAATCAGGACTGCTGCTGCAGAGGAACACGTAGAGTCGAGGAAGCTTCAACACTTAGTCGTGTTCGAAGATTGACTGCACGGGGTAAGTGCAACAAACCCTCATAAAATTTTGTGAAGCAAGGACGAGCTCAGTAGGAATAAGCTTGCAGTTCACTAAGGAAGAATTTCAGAGTTGCTGTGGAAAGCTTGAGAAGAGCTCCACAGGTTGACGAGTGGTTGAACAAGTTTTCACAGAGGGAGAGGTTATTCCATTTCATAAGAAGTATCAACGGAGGGATGGACGGTTGAAGTCCCCTGGAGAGGTTTCATGAGAACTCAAGGGCCATTAGATCTCGCAAAGGTTCACAGAGATTATAGTGCGAGCCTTTAGAAGCTCGAATCTCAGGAGGAATCAGGGCCATTGATCTGGGTTCATAGGGACCATCATATCTGCACGTGCCATCGCATATCAGCATATCGCGAGTTGGAGTACCAAGTTGGTGAAGTGGGAGTGGCGATATCGTGAGCTGCGATATCCCAACAGAATCCTAACCGCTGATCATTGGGATGCATGTTAGGAGATCCTGAGGAATCGAGACTCGGAGGATTGGGGTTCTCGACAATAGAGGACGCTTGCATGTCGGATTCGTGATTAGCGATATCCCGACAGTGACATGGCAGAGTGGGACCACGAGAATTATTGGAGTACAGGTGGCATCATATCGGAGACTAGGGAAACCTAAATCCTGAGTCCAGGACATCAGGACTCATGATCCCGTGAGTTTCAAAATTACAATAGAAGGATAAAGGTGGAAAAGTCAAATCCACACGTGTCTTGGAGAATTGGGCCATCGGGGTTCAGATCTTGGAAATTCAATTTGTTGACATCGTGGGTAGCGATTTCCTGACAGGAAGAAGTTCTGGTAGTGGAGGGAAGTCAACATTGACTCGCATCAGACTTCGGGGAATCGTGAGGTGAGAAACACGTGACCATTGGATTCGTGAAATCTCAAAGTCCGATTTCTCGATTTTGAAGGGAGCTCAGGGAGAAGTTGTTGTGGGTGAAGAATTCCCAATAGGGAATTAGAGGAGCATAGTTTCTCTTCGGGTCGAGGTCAGAGAAGGTCCTGGTGGAAGCGACCGCGCGCGTGGCGTGTGCTAGCGTCAGAGTGGTATTAAAGCCGGAGAAGAGTTCTCTTTGTTTTCGGTAGCAGAGAGAAGAAGAATTCACCATGTCGCCCAGAAGACAAAGGCAATCACCTAATCAGGAATACAAGGATGTGCGAAGAAGAGGTAGGCTGGCAGGAAATCTAGAAATGGAGCGGCAGATGAGAGATCTCCGAGCAAGGCTTGAGGAGATGGAAACAACACAAAGACGCGGAATTGGTGCAGGGGATCTTAGTGATTCTGAAGTTGAAGAGGAAGTTGGACACGAAGAAGAAGTCACGCAGAGGATGCTTCAACTGAGCGGTTGATCAAAGCCATTACCAAAATGATCTCAAAGACCAAAATGGATATTCTAGCATATGAAGGAAGCCTGGATGTAGAAGAGTTGTTGGATTGGATCCGAGCTCTTGACACCTACTTCGACTATGAAGATATCGAAGAGGATAAGAAGGTAAGGCATGCTGTTACTAAGTTGAAAGGACATGCAACATTGTGGTGGGACGAGCTACAGGTAGATAGACGTTCCAAAGGAAAACAAAAGATTAAAAGCTGGGATAGGATGATTGTGAATATGAAAGCAAAATTCATCCCCAGAGATTATCAAATCATGCTGTTCAGGCGAATGCAGAACCTGAGACAGAAGCTGATGACGGTGAAGGAGTACACTGAGGAATTTTATAAGCTCAACATTAGAGTAGGTCATCGGGAGAGCGATGTTGAGAAGGTAGCCAGATACCTGAATGGTCTGAGATACGACATTCAGGATGAATTAAGTATGGCAACTATCAGGACAGTTGAGGATGCTTATCAGATGGATCTGAAAGCTGAGGAGAAGCTGAGCTGAAAGAAAGGTCAGAGAGGGTGAGGCAGAAGTCAGCCCAGAGGAAATGCAGTTACCCAAGAAAAAACTCAGAAGCCCAAGGAGGAATGGAAGAAACCTCAGGGTAAGGTTGAAAGAGGTGGAACCTCACAGAGGCAGCCATACGTTGAGCCGAGAGGGCAGCAAAATGATCAGCGAGGAGATTATGCTGATGCAAACACTTTTCCTCGTATTGGAGGTCGAGGTAGAGGAAGAGGAGGAGTTATCACATGTTTTACATGTGGAAAGAATGGGCACAAGTCATTCGAGTGTCTAGAGAAAAAAAAGGACGTTGGGGAAGCTCACATCACAGAAGCGCAGAGGCGTGATGTTGAGAACGAAGATGCAGACAGTGGAAGATCACTTGGGATGCATAAAGTCCTCTTAACACCAGAGAAGGAGGTGGAGGACACAGCTCAAAGAAGTCGACTGTTCAGGACAGCTTGCACAACCAAGAACAGAAAATGCAAGGTCATTGTGGACAGTGGGAGCACATACAATCTCGTTTTGACCGAGATGGTGGAAAAGTTGGAGCTGGAAACAACTGATCACCCGAGTCCATATAAAGTATCATGGCTATAGAAGGGACATCAGGTGTTTGTCACTAAACAGTGTTTAGTTGAATTCAAGATAGGGGGATATAATGATAAAATCCTGTGTGATGTTATTCCCATGGATGTATGTCATGTATTGCTAGGTAGACCATGGCAATATGACAGAAATGTGGTTCATGATGGAAGGATGAACACCTACACCTTAGAGAAGGATGGGAGAACACATAGATTACTTCCGATAAAGGATAAGGAGGTAAATCCGGAAGTAAGCAGTACCATACTTCTCATGAGTGGAAAGGAACTTCTCACAGAGATGGAGAAGAAGGAAGATCCACAATTCTTTGTGGTCAGGAAACGAAGGATTGTCCTGACTAGCACAAGAATGGATGACTTGCTAGAAGAGATTCAGGAACTGTTGGGAGAGTTCGCTGATATCATCGTGGACGAACTACCTCATTTGTTGCCACCGATGAGGAGTGTGAGTCACCACATAGATCTCATACCCGGAGCCAGTTTGCTGAATAAAGCTGCATACAGATTGACGCCACAAGAAAATGAGGAGGTCAAGAGGAAAGTGCAGGATTTGTTGGACAAAGGATTGGTCAGAGAGAGCCTAAGTCTGTGTGCTGTGCCAACAGTGCTTAGTCCGAAGAAGGATGGAGGCTAGAGAATGTGTACAGACTCCAATGTGATAAACAAGATTACCATCAGGTACAGATTTTCACTACCGAGAATGGATGATCTGATGGATTTCCTGAGTGGGGCAATTTTTTTTTCAAAAATTGATTTGAAGAGTGGATATCATCAGATTCGCATGAGGGGAGGTGATGAATGGAAGACAACATTCAAGACAAACAAAGGTTTGTACGAATGGCTGGTCATGCCGTTTGGCTTGACGAACATGCCTAGCACATTCATGAGACTGGTGAATGAAGTCCTGAGGGAGTTCATTGGGAAGTTTGTAGTCGTATATCTGGATGATATATTGATCTACAGTAAGACAAAGGCTGAACATTTGAAGCATTTAGCTATTGTGATGAGAAGACTATAGCAGGAGAAGCTGTTGGTCAACATGAAGAAGTGTTCCTTCATGAAGACATAACTCATATATCTGGGTTTTGTTATTTCAGTGAATGACTTGAAAATGGATCCTGAAAAGGTGAACATGATTAAAAATTGGCCATCACCGAGAAATGTTTTCGAGGTGAGAAGTTTCCATGGATTGGCTAGTTTCTACAGAAAGTTCATTAGGAATTTTAGTGGAATTAGAGTTGCGATGATGGACACAGTGAAGAAGCGACATAAGACTTTTCACTGGACAACAGAGGCTGAGAAGAGCTTCAATCTGTTGAAGTGGAAGATAACAGAATGACCAGTGTTGGTGTTGCCAGAATTCATGAAGACCTTCCAGGTGAAGTGTGACGCAAGCGGATATGCCATAGGAGCGGTCTTGAGTCAGGAGGATAGGCCAGTTGCATATTTCAGTGAGAAATCGGATGACGCAAAGCTGAAATACTCCACGCATCATAAAGAATTTTATGCTATCATACAGGCATTAAAGAAGTGGATGCATTACTTAATACCCAAAGAATTTGTTCTATACAGCGATAATCATGCATTGCAGTTTGTGAGTCAACAAGATAAGTTGAATTAGAAACATGCAAAATGGGTAGAATATATGCAGAATTTCACATTTGTAATTAAACACATTTCAGGAACTGCTAACAAAGTGGTTGATGCTTTAAGTAGGAAATGTTTGTTGCTACAGGAATTTTGAGTCAAAACCTTGGGTTTTGAAAATCTGAAAGACATGTATGCAGGGGACGCAGATTTCAGAGAAGCGTACGAAGTAGCTGAGAATCCAGTTCTCAGAGATCGGAGCCCATGGATGGATTACATGATTCAGAATGGACTGTTGTTTAGAGGCAACCAGTTATGCATTCTGAATTTCTCCATGAGGGAGAATTTGCTAAAGGAAAAGCACAGCGGAGGATTAGCAGGGCATTTTGGTCATGAAAAAACATTTGCAAAGATGAGTGAAGCATATTTTTGGCTGGGCATGCGAGCGGATGTCAAACAATTTGTTGACAGATGCAGGATTTGTCAGCATTCGAAGGGGATAAAGCAAAATATAGGTTTTTATCAGCCATTGCCCGTACCAGAGAGGCCATGGGAGGCAATTAGCATGGATTTTGTATTGGGTTTGCCAAGAACATAGAGAGGAGTTGATTCCATCTTTGTGGTGGTGGACAGGTTTTCTAAGATGGCACATTTTATTCCATGTCAAAATACCAGCGATGCGACCCACATCGCAAACTTGTTTTTCAAAGAAATTGTTAGACTTCATGGATTACCGAGAAGCATAGTCTCGGACAGGGATACAAAATTCATAGGTCATTTTTGGAGGACGCTATGGAAGAAGCTAGGGAAAAACTTAGCGTTTAGTTCAGCGTATAATATGCAGACAGATGGGCAAACAGAGGTTGTGAACAGAGGTATGGGGGATCTATTGAGGAGCTTGGTGACAGAGCACCACAACAGTTGGGACCAGATATTACCACAGACAGAGTTTGCATACAACGATTCGGTGAATCAGAGTACCAAAAAAAGTCCATTTCAGATTTTGTATGGGACACACCCAAGGGGAGTTTCTAAACTCAGAGAGTCGGAATAGACTGCGACTAGCAGTGCTAGTGCATAAGAGTTCACTGAAGCGATGCAGGAACTTCACAGTCAGGTGAAGCAGCGACTGATGAAATCAAATCAGGAGTATAAGCGCAGAGCCGATCAGTGGAAGAGACAAATCTAGTTTGAATTTGGTGATATGGTTCTGGCGCACTTGAGGAAAGAGAGGTTCCCAAGGGGAACATACAACAAACTGAAGATGAAGAAGATTGGGCCATGCAGAATCCTGAAGAAATTTGGAGAAAATGCATATGAGATTGAGTTGCCTGATGACATCGGGATATCTCCTATATTTAATGTTTCATATTTATATCCATACAAGGCCAAAGAAGCCGGAACTAGAAGTGATGAGCAGCCAGAAGTCCAGTGGCAGAAGCAATTACTAGTAGCAGAAAAACCATAGATGGAGTACATACTGGAGAAGCGAGTGGGAAAGAAGACCAGGCGGAAGCAGTACTTCGAGTACCTCGTGAAATGGAAGAATCACCCAGTCGAAGATGCTAGCTGGGAAAATGAAGCGATGATACAGAAGCATAGATAGACTGTGCAGGAGCTCATGGACAGGAGCCCATGAAAATTTCCAAGCCGAGGAGTATGATGTAGGAGCATCGCGACTCTCAAAGAAAGCGCAGAGCTAGTGCATGTGTTTTTAAACACATGACATATAATCTTGATGACTTTTTGAATTTGAATTAAAGATGAAGCGCCATATCCTTCATTGAAACATTTATGAAGGAGCGCCTGTTGTATTATATCAGACCTTGAGCTTTACGCTCTTGTCTGAAGCAGATAGAAAGGCATTTATTAGATTTAATGCAGGTAGATAGATTTTTAAGTCTAGATTAGACAATTTTAGTTTTCGAGAGGGAAATGGGATATAGACACCCTCCTTTGTACATTGTAACATTATCATTGATGAAGAAGAAGAGAAGAGCAGTGGAGAACTGTGTGAAGAACTTCCATGTATAGATATTGAATTAATAAGAAAAGCTTTGATTCAATTCCATGGTAGTGTTATTCTCTGTGTATTTTTGATATTATGCTCGTGAATGCTTGTTTTTGGTCATACATTTGCTTTTATATGCTGTGTATGTGATTTCATAGGTGAGTTGAAATCTTTGAGAGTAAGAGACTAGTTTCAATTGTTTCTCTATTCTGAACTAGAGATTCCTGCAAGGAGTGCAGTGGAATTTGTTCACAAGGAGTGCGTGACTGCAGGGTTCGATAGAGATAACTTTTGTCCTAAGTTCTCAGGAGTGCAGATTTGGCACCAAAGCTGTGCAAGGTGTGTGCAGGCTAGAAGAAGACTCAGGGTTGTGATTCTGAGAATAGGGAATTAGGACTGCTGCTGCAGAGGAACACATAGAGTCGAGGAAGCTTCAACACTTAGTCGTGTTCAAAGATTGACTGCACGGGGTAAGTGAAAAAAACCGTCATAAAAGTTTTTGAAGCAAGGACGAGCTTAGTAGGAATCAACCTACAGTTCACTAAGGAAGAATTTCAGGGTTGCTATGGAAAGCTCGAGAAAAGCTCCACAGGTTGACGAGTGGTTGAACAAGTTTTCACAGAGGGAGCGGTTATTCCATTTCATAAGAAGTATAAACGGAGGGATGGATGGTTGAAGTCCCCTGGAGAGGTTTCAAGAGAACCCAAGGGCCATTAGATCTCGCAAAGGTGCACAGAGATTACAGTGCAAGCCTTTAGAAGCTCGAAGCTCAGGAGGAATCAGGGTCGTTGATCTGGGTTCATAGGGACCATCAGATCTGCACTTACCATCGCATATCGGCATATTGTGAGTTGGAGTACCAAGTTGGTGAAGAGAGAGTGGTGATATCACGATCCATGATATCCTGATAGAATCCTAACCGTTGATCATTGGGATGCATGTCAGGAGATCTCGAGGAATCGAGACTCAGAGGATTGGGGTTCTCGATGACAGAGGATGCTTGCATGTCGGATTTGTGATTAGCGATATCCCAATGGTGACGTGGCAGAGTGGGACCACGAGAATTAGTGGAGTACAGGTGGCATCATATCGGTGACCGGGGAAACCTAAATCCCGAGTCCAAGACATCAGGACTCGCGATCCCGCGAGTTCCAAAATTTTGATAGAAGGATAAAGGTGGAAAATTCAAATCCACACATGTCTCGAAGAATCGGGCCATCGGGGTTCAGAGCTTGGTGGTTCAATTTGTTGACGTTGTGGGTAGCAATTTCCCAAAGGGAGAAGTTTCGATAGCGGAGGGAAGTCAACGTTGACTTGCATCAGACTTCAGGGAATCGTGAGGTGAGAAACACGTGACTGTTGGATTCACGAAATCTCGAAGTTCGATTTCTCGATTTTGAAGGGAGGTCAGGGAGGAGTTGTTGTGGGTGAAGAATTCCCAATAGGGAATTAGAGGAGCATAGTCGTTCTTTGGGTTGAGGTCAGAGAAGGTCCTAGTGGAAGCAGCCGCGTGTGTGGCATGTGCTGGCGTCAATACCAGAAAATGATCACTTCCACCAGGAAACAATTTTATTGGCCCAGATTGAAGAGAGACATAGCCAAATATTTGGCCCAATGCATAGAGTGCCAATAGGTTAAAGTAGAACATCGACACCCAACAGGACTACTACACCCTTTACCCATCCCATAATGGAAATGGGAAACCATCTCCATGGATTTTATCACTGGATTGCCAACTTCAACCAAACAAAATGACACCATTATGGTAGTGGTGGATAAACTGAGCAAGTCTTCTCATTTCATCCCCATCAAATCAGCCTGCAAGGTGGTAGATATCGCCCATATATTCATGAAAGAGGTATTCCGACTGCACGGTATGCTGAGGGAGATAATATCTGATAGAGATACAAAATTTACTTCCAATTTTTGGAAATTACTGATGGCTAGATTGGAGACCAAATTGTTGTTCAACACCGCCTATCACCCTCAAACCGACAGACAGACAGAACAAGTGAATCAAATATTAGAGGATATGTTAAGGATGCATGTAATGCATCAACCCAGGAAATGGGAAGACTACCTGCCATTGGTAGAATTTTCCTACAACAACGACTACCAAGCATCCTTAAATATGAGTCCCTTCGAGGTCCTCTATGGTAGGCCGTGTAATACTCCAATTAGCTGGAGTAATCCTGTAAATATGATTTCTTTTGGACCCGACATGATGAGAGAAATGGAACAACAAGTGACTCAGATAAAACAAAATCTGAAGGTCGCTCAGAACCGACAGAAAAGTTATGCTGATCAAAAGAGAACCCCAAGAGAGTTCAAAATGGGAGACCATGTATATCTCAGAATTAATCCCAGAAGGAGCTCCCTGAAAATTGGAGCTTGTGCCAAGTTGGCACCCCGGTATTGTGGACCCTTTGAGGTTCTAGATAAAGTGGGACCTGTAGCCTATCGGCTAGCACTTCCTCCCACAATAAAAGCACATAATGTTTTTCATGTTTCATTACTGAAGAAATATGTACATGATGGTAATCATATAATTGACTGGTCTGTGATCCAGGTGTAACCAGAGGGAGAATTTCTACCAGAATCCCAATGCATATTGGACAGAAAGGAAACCCTGCTCCGGAACTGAACCATTGCACAGGTCAAGGTGCAGTGGAAGCATTTTGGCCCAGATGAGGCTACATGGGAAATGGAGGATGCCATGAGACAGGCATATCCAATTTTGTTTACTTCGGTACATGCAATTCATGTTATTAGATAAGAACATCGAGGACGATGTTCCTCTTAAGGGTGAGGGAATTGTAACACCCTGTTTCCCCCAGTTTGTAAAAATATAACTTGACTTGCTAAGAACTATGGAAAACTCAT
>CBVK0100526016.1:0-13371 GCA_900067695.1 Picea abies
TGATGTAAATGGACCTTGAGGAAAAGGTCAATGAATGTGAATAACATTATGAATTTTATTGCAGAACTGTTGAGAGGGGATGTACAGAAAAAGAGACCATGATGGTGGTGGAAGGAACCTAGAAAGGTCGCGTTAACTTCCACCGAGAATTAATACCGTATTTGGACTCCACTAGCCCGGAGAACCAAAAGCGGCTCGTTGGCCCTGAGTTAAATGATTCGTAGGTTGGTAGGCAGATGGATTAGTGAGGGATGGGGAGGTGAATCGCTTATTCATAGAGCCGTCAGGCCTGACCAGTGTGAGGGTAATAATGCCACATGAAACCTCACAAGAGAGTAAGGCGTGGGTAGAAGTGATTAGGGAGCAGACGCGAGGGGAGAACTCTGGCAACACGCAGAGTGAGTGATAGCAGAGAGGAAGGATTGCAACCTTCTCTCCTGGTCACTGGAAAATGGAGACGCAGTCTCACAACATCGTGGTCTCAGATCAGAGGTGGCTAGTGGTAAATCTGCTGGGAGTCACTGAGCCTACGGTTGGGTGGAAACAAGCACCCCTCTTAGCAGTTGCACTCATTTCTGCTGTTAGTTATGATAAGTGTTTTACATCTTGCACCTTGAAATTCATATGCTGACATATATGCTCATAGTCTGTGCAATTTTATAAATGGTCTGAGTATAAGACTACCTATGTAGTGTTTTGATTATGAAATGATGGTTGCATGCTTATAATGGAAGGGCCACGTATGACTCATGTCTATAAATATGTTTATATGTATATACACACATTGAATCAATTCATAATTCAAGCCGTTTCTCGGGAAACCTATACAGTTATCCATCTCGGGTGATACCCTGGATAAATCTTCCCATAGAGACACCCTTTTTTAGAAGTTTAGAAGAGGTAGCACTTTATGTGCAAGGACTCTGCAGAGGTGCAGAAGTTGCAGAATCCCTTGAGGATTCGAAGAATAAGTATTGATCAACGGATGAGATCCTGTCAGGAGATCTGCGGTCATTCATGACCATTAAATCGAAGGAATAAGTGAAGGCATAAAATGCCTTAACCCTTTTTTTTTCTCTATCTTTGCGAGTAGCGAAGAAGTAGGGATCGTAGATCCCCCAAGGTTCGTGAAAGAATATGGACTGTGGATTCGTGTCCAGGCAGCTTAGGAATGACACAATGGAGAGATAGGTCTGAGTCATCAAATATTGGTCTAAACAACCGACAACCGTTGGATCTGTCGAGAATTACACGAGGTTTAAACCTCATGCAAAGAGTAGCAGAGTGAGAGTTTTCGAGAAGGATATTGTATCGGGATATCATCATTCGGGATCTCGAGGATCCGAAGGATGAGAGTCAGATTACTCAACCTCAGAAATTGCGACAAGGTGAAATAGATCTGAGCTGCCCGCCTGCAGGAGGACACGCATCGTGAGACCCTCAATATCGAGGATTCGGACATCGAAATTCAGAAGAGGAAGTCTCTTAATCTCTCGAATGGCGAAGTCATGAGAGGAACCTAGACCATAGATCCCAGGGACCCATCAGAGCCCTATAATCCTTCGATCTAATCCTTTACTTAGGCGAAAGAGTGTAATTGACTACGTCCCAAAAGTCTCGAAGACATTGGGACCATCCATGTTGGAGGACAGGTGGCAGAGATCTGTTCATTTCACATATTGGGGATTCGTAAGTTTAAAGGTAGAAGATCCAACTTTTGGATTCATGAAGTCCCAAGTCGCAAGATCGCGATATGATCCGGGTTGTTGATCCAAGAGGAAGGACATCTGTGGGATCTGGCGTCTCGATACATTGCGTGTCGGGGGTTCGTGAGTTAGGAGGTTAAAAGGAGTCATTTACGACTTCCCGAGTAGCGAAGTGCCGAGAGCCAAGCGAGAGAGAACACATGGTAGCATTTCTTGGTGGGGCTGTGTGATTGATGGGTGGACACAAGTCACCTAGAGAAGGGGGTCAATGTTCCGTTGAATTCTCACATCTCTGGGATTCGTAGGATAAGAGCCTGAGAGCTCAACCCTTGGACTTGCGAAGTCTCGAGTAGCTAGAAACGTGAGAAGGATAATAAATATCACTTCTCAGGGGTTTGTGAAGGAGAGGTGCCAATATTTGGCACTACAACTCGTGAAGTGGCGAGTTGCGAGAAGTGCAAAGAGGAAGTCAACTATTGCTGACTTTTGCGTCTTGAGATTTCGGAGAAAAAGAGCATGAGAGCTCAACGCTTCAACCTACGAGGATGAGAGCAACAAAAAGTGTCAAAGAGAAGTCCCAAAGGAAATCTGGACCATCAGATCATGGGAGGCGTACAACTATTGATCTCCTTTGGAGGGAAACTTGGGAGACTTCATGAACTTTGGGGATTCTGTCCCTTGAGGAAAAGGCAAAAAAATTTATTATACCGTAGTGGGTGTGTGACAATGGGACTTCTGTCACTGATGCTGTTCTCACTCCCGAAATGGGAATGGAACTCAATGGAGTGACTTCCATTGGATTCAGTTGTTCTTTCTCTTTCACTAACTTCTCCATCTCAGCTTCCATTTCCTTAAGTTGTGCATTTTTCTCCATGAGTAGTTTGAGCATTTCATCTTTTTCTCCTTCTTTCTCTGCTATCTCCTTCACCTTTGAATATTCTATTGGCGGTAGTTTCAGTTGTTTTCTTAAGGAGGCTATGTCAACATTCTTCTTCTTAATCATTTCCTCGGCTACTTTCACATTTGAAAGATCGTAACCGATCCAGAGTACCAGTTCCTACAAAGTTTTGATTCTGTTGTCCTTTGCAAAGGAAGATATCTTCTCTAACTTCAATTGTGTTTGAACGTTGTTCAGGGACACTTGCAGTTTGGATGCAGTAGTGGAGTCATGTGCCAGTGTGTAAAAGACCATTTCCCTTGTTTGCTTCTGTAGATCCATCTGATCGACCGGATGCACATCCTTTGTCTAGAATTCGAAGGTGGCCCTTTTGTAATTAGTGATCACCTTTGGATCTGGCACCTATGCTTGGAGGAATTCCATATGAATTTTGCCCTTCTCGGTGTCAAATGCTGATAGTAGCCTATGTTGTGTAGTCAACATCTACTTCTAGAACTAGGTGCAAGTACTGCTAGTCAGGGTTTGGTTCCTTTTCTTGATCAGCTCATACTTTTCAAAGATGCTCAGCTTCGGTCCTCCCTTTCCTGGCTGGGTGGTCGACAAATAATTTGAAGATTTCTTCAGCAACACTGAGGTTATGATATGCTGGAGGCTTGCACTGAGGGGTGGCCTATCGACCTTGGTCACTATAGTAGATAGGAATTCCTTTTCCCCAGTCGGGTCAGGAGATGGAATGGTTTTAGATCTCTTGGTGTGCAATTGGAATTCTTCTAGAGACACCTTAGTGACAGGTGGAGATAAATCTTGCCTAGGCCTTTTCTCTTTCGAAACCTGTGGTGTGGTTGTTTGTGATACAGTGGCCGGGAGATCCTGCTATTCTACTTCGACCAAAGTGTTAGGCTCCCATATAGTCTGGTTTGCAAATTTCTCAATTTCAGGCCTAGGTTCATGGACATATGGGATGTTCTTGTTTTTCACCCTCATCTCAGAGATGATCCTACATGGATCGTAATGCCAAGGGAAACTCATGAAGAACATCATTTCCTTCAGCAGCCTATCTGCTTCTTCTCCAACACCATTATTGTTGCAGATGAAAGAGCCAATCTGCCCTTTGATTTTGAGCTGTTTTTTTTTTTTTAAAGACACCAAATGGATATCATCAGAGTTTATCATCTGCCTTATATACTCCAGAGAAAAAATTATGACAAACAAGTATTTCAGAAACTTATATGGGGCCAACTCGCACCCGTATACTCTGATCTTAGTGTAATCTTGGTACAAATACCAATCACCCATCTTGGTGTGATCCGAAATATGCAGGATCCTCTGAACTTCATCATTTATCTGAGGCTCGGGCCTACCGCTAAGCATACTTACCACTGGGTGGTAGAATTGATCGATGAACTCCTTGAAACTAAACTTTGTGGAGTTATGTTTGAGCAAGGAGGTCCATGCAGTCACTACCTGGGGTCTACCATCTCCATCCATCTTCTACATGGAAAAGACAAATTTGTCCACTTGGAAGAAAATGAACAAATATGCCAGTATGGAAGAGTACCAGAACATGTCTTTCGTGGTGAAATTAACCAACTGTTCCTTAATATTGTTTGCCAGGAACGTGCTAAAGTCGAACTGGGTAGTGGGCTTCTCATTAGTAGAGAAGATGGATAAAAATCCCAGAATGGGTTCATCTACCCACTGATATGAATAATATCCCAACAAGGCACATAGGGATGAGATGATCTAGTTTCCTTTGGTTGAAAACATGGAAGAAGGATAAGGGGGATTTGTGGAGGGAAATTGAGCAGATGGTGGGAGGAAAATCTCAAATATTTGAGCTCTTTGGGGGAAGGTTGTTTTCTGGTATAATTCTGTGAGGATTTCCAGGTTGAATGGTGATGTAGAGTCAGCTCATGGGATTTGCATCATTTGGTCGATGGATTTAGGCCTAGTGAGGAACAAAATTTATGCGGATGAGGAGACGATGACTCTTTGCTCAGGAATGTAGTGGGCTTGGAACTTGAGGGAAAACTTTGGAAAAGGGTGAATCTAGGGAATAAGATATAGAGGTAAGTTGGACTCCCAGAGTCCAATTTCGTCACTCTGGTCCAGGAAAACTTCCTTGAGGCACGACTGAAGGTTTGCGAAATCAAAATTGCAATTTGTATCTGTGATTAAACAATATTTGTCGGCCAGTGGGATTTGGTCAAGGTCACCAGGAGGTGGGAGAAATGGATTCTCCTCTTCTTTTGCTTGTTTTGACTTTGGCACCATTACTGCAACAATACCTGCAAGAAAAACAATGTTAGCGGGGTGACTGCGAGTGGGGGCGACTGACTGTAATGGAGTAGAAAGCAGTGTGAACTTCTCTAGTGCGAGGAAGTGGGTAAATGGAAAGTAGGAAGAATAAGGGTAGTTTTGAGTAAACGGGTGTCTGTTGGGCACGGGAGATAGGTCAGCTAGTTAACAGATAGGTTATCTAGTAATAAATGGCCAATGGATCACTTAGAGTGTGAGATGGCGGGTGGCGGTGACCGAGGGATACATATGGTTGATGTGGCAGTTATAGATTGGGGTAAATATCATGGTGAGGGGGATTTCCATGAGCAGATGGGGGGAAGGAATGAAAAAAATTATGGGACGTGACTCTTTCGGGAAAGGTGGATGATAACATCAGGAGGTGACGAAAGGTATGTCAGTCAGTAGGAGGTGATGGGTCTGGGGATCAATAGATCGATGCCACGTTTAGATAGGGGCCCTCCAGAGGAAAGATTACATTCCATACCCATCCCCCCTTAGTTAAAAGAAGATTAGTCAGGGGGGGTTCGAAAAATACCTTAAGCCGTAGATTTGTGTGCTTGCTTCTTGGCTGCAGATCTGTGTGCATTGTTTATCACACATTCTGGACCCCCCCCTCCATTAAAGGCAGAATAGATGGGGGGGTATGGAATCCAATATTGATTTTAGATCTGTGTGCCTAAACTTGAGCCGTCCAAATGCACGTGGGTCTTATCAACGATTTTGGACCCCCCCTTTTGGACCCCCCCCCCCCTCTGTTAAAGATAGAACAGGTGGGTGGTCCGGAAAGATTTGTTCACTGTAGATCTGGGTGCAATCATCCAGACCATTGATATATGAACGAAGCATAATTGGCAGCGTGGAAAATACATGCACTGAGAAACTTCGGGTAAGTGCATTTCATGGGTTTTTTCCCAAGGCTTTTCATGTCTACCCCACCAAGGGGTTAGTCCAACAACCTTTAGGTATCCAAATCATGGTGTAACATTTATCATCAAGCTGGTTTTATTGAAGTAAAGACACTAGTCTATATTCTAACCTAGTTTTCTATGACAATTAACCCATATTAAACTGTTGGGTTAAGAATTTACTCTACCCTGGGGCTATCTGACCAAGATTAGACAGTCTGACCAGATTTATTCACTAATCTAACCTAGACACTTTGGCTAAGATTAAACCGTTTAGCCAAACTTATTCACTAACCCTATCAACATCAATTTAAAGAGAACTTGGCCATGCTTGAAAGGTATGGACCAAGTTACTATTGCATGGGGATTTTATTGAAATTCTTTTATGCCCTCTTTTCTTTTCTTTTCTTTCTTTTCTTTTTTTTTTTTCCTTTTCTTTCTTTTTTCTTTTTCTTTTCTTTCCTTTTTCAAATTATTTGTAGAATGAAAAATCATTTGTCAACAAAAACACCAGAGATAGATAATATTCCAGTCACCAGTTGATCCTATAACTTATAGGGTGATAAAAACGACTCCACCTGGGGATGGTACTTTCCTTATGAAGTGCCAAGAATCCTGGTTCCTGTCATTCTGAAAATTTTTGCCTAGTAGCCTTCATTGATTGATTGGTTTTATTATCAAAAAATGGAAGAACAGTGGTCAGTGGCTTAGGACCTTCTCTTCGGGCTTCAACCAACTGACTAATGTTATCCACTTAGAAAATGTAGGCAAAAAATAAAAATGGTATGTACAATGGAGAGTGAAAACTCAAGTCTCTACTGAGGCGACACATACTACTTCAACATTCTACCATTTACTGGTCCTCCTGGCAGATCTGTCCCATCAGTGTTGTTTAGCAAGAAAGTATTGTATCCTCTGAATGCTTGAATCATGAATGGTCCCTTCCACAAACTATCAAATTTTCCATGCTTTCCCTTGTCTTCATTTTTGGCATCCCATATCAACTCCAAATCTCCTAGCTCAAAATCACCTTCCATGGTTCTTTTATAAAAAATCTTCTTGAGGCTTTCTTGGGCTACCTGAGTCTTGTTGAATACTTCTTCCCTAGACTACTACAAATGTATCATCTGTTTGATCCTTCTTTATGAGTCATTTGGCTCGGGTTGTACGTATTGAAGCAACTTGATGATAGGGACTCCTAAGGAAGTGGGGAAAACTTCTTCAGTGCCATAGACTAGTTGATATGGTGACATATTGATTGACCTTTTGGTGGTCAGTCTGTCAGCCCATAATGCAAACACCAACTTGTTATGCCACGATTTGTTGTTTTTCTGCAACGTCTTCTTGATGATGTTTACCAAGGTTTTGTTTGAAGATTTCGTCAGCCCATTCTGCTGAGGGTAGTAAGCTATGGAATGTCCCAAACCAATGTGATACTGGTTGTAAAAATATATGAGTTTCTTCAATCGAAAAGAAGTTGCATTATCAGTTATAATATTTCTAGGACATCCAAAGTGAGACAAAATATTATTTTCAAGGAATTTGATAATAACATAATTAGTGGCTTGCCTGCTTGGTACTGCTTCCATCCATTTTGTAAAATAATCTGTGGCAGTAAGAATCCACCTATGTTGGCCTGAAGAAGAGTGGTGTATTTCTCCAATGAAGTCCAATCCCCATTGTTGGAAAGGGGCTTCAACTGAGATCGGTTTCAGGGGTAGAGGAAGGAGTCTCCTTTTGCCTTCGAACAACTGACATTGAAGACATGAAGTCACTGTATGATGTACGTCAGTGAATAGGGTGGGCCAATAAAATCTATCTCTGAGGATTTTGTTTGTTGTGACCTTCCATTTCAGATGGCCACCACATTCTCCTGCATGAAATTCTTGTAGCACTTTGTCAGCTTCATCTTTCAATAAACAATTTAACAGAATACCTCCAGGATATTTCCAATACAGATTTCCCTCTAGAATGAAAAATTTCAATGCTTTCAACTTCAGAAACCTAACTTTAGTCTTATTCAAACCAGGGGGACCTTGTAAATTATGCAAAACAAATATTAGGTATGCGTACCATGGAGAGTTGAGAAATACCTCTCTCACGCTTGGAGTCACAATCTCCCCCTGTTCATCTGTTGTAGCTAGGAAATTAATGTCAAGAGCATGGAAATTAGATTCAACCATTAATTTAGCTAGGCCTTGACCTTTAATTAGTTTTGTAGGCTTAATCTCTATGTCATATTCTAAAATGACAACAATCCATTTTTCTCTTCTTCCATCCCGATTGTCCTGGGTCAAAATGCCTTTTACTACCTCATTCAGAACATATGCAATGGTGTGAGAATGGAGAATGTATACTCTAAAGTCCTTTATGGATTTTACCAAGGAAAAAGCTTGTTTCTCCATTATCTTGTAATTCAGAGCAACATCTCTTAACCCTTTACTGAAGAAATCTATGGGTTGTTCATACCCTTTGTTGTTCTTCTGTAGTAATACCACTGCAATGGTATGTTCGGAAGTGAAAGAAAAAAGATAAAAATCCTTGGTAAAATCAAGACTAATCAAGATGGGGGCCTGTGTGAGTGCTCGCTTGACTTTTTCGAAAGACTACCTAGACTCAATGTCCCATTTTATTTTTACATCCTTTTTTAACATATTTGTAATGTTTCTAAGGAGCTCAGCCATATTGGGTATGAATATTCGTAGAAAATTATTTTTCCGATAAAGGACTATAATTATTTGATGTTTCTTGGGTGTTCTAATTTTTGTATAGCCTCGATTCTACTGGGGTCTATTTTGATTCCATCCTTGGAGATTATGTGCCCTAGCAATTTTCCTTCCTCCAGTCCGAAAAGGCTTTTCTTAGGATTTAAAGAAATCCCAAACCTCCTGCATTTCTCAAAGACTTGTCTGAGATGTCTCAGGTGCTCATCATCAGATTGGGAAAAAACAGTTACATTGTCCAGATAGATGATGATAAATTTACCTAACACTTCCACAAAGGCAATGTCCATCGCTCTCTAGAAGGTGACTCTAGCATTCATCAAACCAAAAGGCATTTTCACATACATGAAAGTGCCCCATGGTGTAGTGAAAGTGGTTTTGTCTTGGTCATCTGGGTGAACGAGGACCTGATTATAACCCAAGAAACCATCCAGCAAAGAGATTTGACTGGATCCGACTACCCTTTGTAGTATGTGGTCCATTTTTGGCAAGGGGTAATTGTCCTTCAGGGAGACCTTATTCAGATTTCGGAAATCTATGAAAAGCCTGATTTCCCCAAATTTCTTATGTGTAGTGACCAAATTGGAGACCCATTTGGAAAAATATAGTGGGACTATGATTTTGGCATCGTACATTTTTTTGATTTCCTTTTCTATCAGAGGGAGTAACTTGGGATTTATTCTCTTAAGTTTCTGCCTGAATGGTTTTTGGTCTTCTTTTATTGGAATCCTGTGTTGTATGATGCTGGTATCATAAGCTTTCAAATCCTCATAACCCTAGGCAAAGACATCTGAATATTCTTGGAAAAACTAAATGTATTTGAGTTTTTTCTTAGGGGGTAATGATTTGGACAATTTGACCATCCTGGGTTTCTCTTCTATCCCTATATTACAATCTTTTACTTCTTGTCCACTGGCTTCAATTTTTGGTTTTTTGGCTACATCGTTAAAATCAAACAAGTCCTCTAAAGGAACTAGACCCCTAGGTAAAAAATTACTTTTCAAATGCAGAACATCAGTCTCCATCTCATCATTGCCTAATTCTCTCGAATCTACGCTATTTACACTATCATTTTCAAAATCAGATCTATTTACATTTTCATCTTCGTTCTCTAAATCTATATTTGTACATTCAAAATCATTTTTACACTGCAGAAAATATTCAATTTGATCGTCATTACCAAACACTTTCCAGTACCTGATATTTCCAGGAACGATTGGTCTACACTTCACCTCTACCGTGTATGGGTGAGTCGAGTGAAAAGGAATCTTACATGTGGCTGCTGACGTCGCCAATCCATCTGCCAAAATGCTCTGTCCCCTTTGCATCACCTGTAAATCAACTTCAGTGAAACATTCCTATAAGCCCTAAGACAGGGATGTTTCGCAGCATACTCACCTTTAATTTGCTTGATTATTAACTCATAATCACCTCTTACCATAATTTGTTTGGCACTAACTCTTTTCAAAAGTTTCATACCAAGCATCAAAGCTTCATACTCAGTGATATTGTTAGTGCATTGAAAATTTAATTTGTAAGAATGGTTTTCTGAATACCTGGTTCTGTGATTGTGCAACCAAACTCCCACTCTGGCTCCTTCTTTGCTTACTGCTCCATCAAAATCCATGCTCTAGAAATCTGCCAGCAATTCTTCAGTTATCACGTTTTTCTTCCTTTCTACCTTGATGATTTCTTGGCCTTCATCCAGACCAGATGTATCTTCACCCAGCTAAGTGTTTTGCTCTTCCATGTCACCATCATTATATAGGATGAAAGAATCCAAGTCAAAATGCACGAAGTAAAGAGGATAGTTGTGCAGTTTTTCTTGGCTACTGACCATGTATTTCATCAATGTTTCTCTATATAGCCATCTTTGTTGCCCAAAAATTGGGATAGTGGCATACGACATATCTAGCTGTAGGGTACCTCTCAACTTAGCCCCCCAAGATAGGGATAGCAACATTCCGTAGTTCGGGGGGATGTCTACAACTACTACATCCATGACCATGCTCTTTGCAGGAATATGAACTAGGGAGATACATAGGTCCTTGATCAAACCAATACATCTAACTTTAATGGAGTCGAATGAGTGTAAATCCTTATAGGGTCTGGTGACCTCCAGTCCCAGTTTCTCCATCACTTCTTTAGGCATCAGATTGTGGGAAGCACCCAAATCTAGCATAGCATTATGCAAGATCAGGTCATGTATATTTAGACTGATGTAAAAAGGAGCGACATCACCATTATCATCTCGGCCATCTACTTCAGGTACGAACAGAAGTTCAGGTTGATCATTTGTTAGGTTCACAGTGTTTGAATGATTTGTTGATCCAACAGTTAATGCTTTCGTACCTATGTCAGGTTTAATGGTCAACGCTTTAATCACTTGTGAATGATAAGTGTCTTTGTTCATCAACACGGAAAGGGGAATGGGAATTTTTACTTTGGCTAATTCCCCTTCGAGGCTGAAAGGTGTAGGGGCTCTGCTTTGGCTCATCAATTTTGGTATGTCTACCACATTCTTCTGGCCAGAAGTACTTGGTTGATTAATGGATGAAACCTCGAGTTGCAATGATCTTTTCAGAATAGTAAGGTTTCATTTTGTGGGAACTTCGGCAGTACTCTTCTCAGGAACCCTCTTGGCAGATGGCTCAGAGGCTTTCTTGGTTTCAACTACCTTCTTCGTTTTGATCATCTTTTTTGGGGAACTCCCTTCTGTCTTTTTACTCCGCAGATTGTACTGTCGATGTACCTCCAAAATGGCATTTTTGAATGCCTGTTGTTCAGCATCTTCAACTTCTTCACTTACTTTTGTTTGATTGAGAAGAAAAAGTTCTTTCTCTTCTTGGGGGATGAAAATAGCTTCGTTATCGTGAATGCCCATGATATTTATGTGAGTATCCTCTAGTTCCTTGATCACTTCCTCTCCTTCATCAACATAATTTTCTTGTAGAGGAGGTTTGATCTGTTGATCCAGACCTCTCTGCTCTCTTTGATCCCTAGGATCTCTGATTTGAGGAGGGTTTCTCCTAAAGTTAGGATTCTGAACTTGAGGAGCTGGTGGGTTTTCTCTCAGAGGATTTCTTTCTGACACAGTAAGTCTTTCCATCATTCTTTCCATTGCTTTGGCAAAGGAATCCAATTTGGAATCTGAGGTTGATGTGGAAGGTTCCTCTTTAATGGCGACTCTCCTCTCTGAACTCTATCGTGCCTTTTTGCCAACAAATTGGCCTCCACACTTATTGTGCTTTTCTGCATGTCTTCCAGGGTGGTAGAATTTCTTTCCCTCAGTTGGTATGACATATAAGCGTCAAAACCATCGGGGAATTTTATCAATGCCAAACCCTGTGGAGGTTTGATTTCAGCTGGGATTGTGTTGTACAGGTTATTGAAACGAGTGCAGTAATCTTGTACTGTCTCACCTTGATTTCTCCTAATATTTTCATATTCTGACAATATTTGGAGAGGGTTTTTCTTTACCTCCCATATGCCTAGAAAACTCCTTTGAAATGCACTAAGGTCAAGGATTGAGGCGGCACATAAACCTTTATACAATTTCTTAACGTCACCTGTCAAACTTTGGGAAAACAATCTCATTTGAACATCAGTCTCATCTACTTTGTGCAGGTCAAAATAATCATTCATTTTATCAATGTGTTGTTGGGCGTTCAAAGGTCCTATTCCATCGAACTGTGGGAGTCTCGTTTGATAGTCTTGGAGCATGGCATGAAGAGGCATGACCAACACTAAGGGAGTGTATCTAGCTTCCATGATAGGTGGGGGAGGTGGAATAACAAATTGGATGATAGGAGAGGTAGCGAATGAAGACAAGGACGAGGAGGGACTGGATAGCACCAAGGGAGTGGTTTGTGGTTTAGCAGTGGGAGATAGAACTTCAGGAGTCCAGGGTTGCAAAATGGTTGGGTCCAAAATGATTTTAGTCACAAAACTATTGGATCTTTTCCTAACCAAGCTTTGTTCAGAAGGGGTGTCAAAGTCAGGGTTTTAAAAGGTAAGGAGCTCCTCTGAACATGAAAGGGACTTATGAAAAGGAGTATGAATTACTGAACCTTTAGCTATAGTCTTTTTCATGAGCAACTGTTCTAGGTTATCTGTTAATATCATAGGTTTTGGGTCTGGATGAGATCGAGTATAAACTTTCTTGGGAGCTAGATTTATTTTTGATTTTTATATATATGTTTTAGTTTTATGAGTCTGAAAATAATATGTACAAATTTTAATCAACCTCTAAAAATTACTTTCTTCTCGAATTTGCAATATTTCAGGAACAAACTTTTCTTCTAGGGAAAAGAAAACGTGAAGCTATAAATTTTAGTTCTGTTCTTTCCCCAGTATGGTGGCCACTATGTTAGCGCTCTGTAAATTTCCTAGAGGTTGCTCAGAAGAAGAAATCTACAACAGGTAACTTTATCCAACCACTTTTGAAGTTGGGATCTAGCCCTTCCAACTTTAGAGAGGGATCTCTCTATGATTTAAATATGTTTCAAATTTTTAAATATTAGGCTAGATAAATTGATAAGTCGATTTTGTGTCGTAGTGTTTTTTGAGTTGGTTGAGATAGTTTACACATCCATTGGGCTATGGGGTCCATGTCGTAAGGATGAAATATGAACCAAAAAAAAAACAAAGGAACCTTTCACAGGGCAAGATAATATAATCAATGGATTCTTAGTAGCATAAATGAGGAATAGCAGAAAAGATGAGAAAGACAATTACAACAAAGAAGCAATTAAGAATTTCTTTATCGTAAAATGAGAAGATAAACACTTAAATATTTGAGTTAGAAACAAGGTATACAAGATAAGTGAGATCGGAAG
>CBVK0100526025.1:0-15578 GCA_900067695.1 Picea abies
GATAAATGTTGTGTCTCTTGTGGATGTGTATTTCTTAGTGATATTATTCTTATGTTTCTCTTATCTATTGAAATGCAAAGAACTATAATAATGGCATAAACATTAACAATTACAGAGCATCAAAGTATTTAATCTGATCTACTGTATTCAAGCACTAAGCACATCCACATAGGCTAGATATAGTATTCATCCATACTATTAGGCACATAGCATTAACATATCTATCTACCATTCATCTATATCAAAGCACTAAGCAAGTAAACATATAAACACATCAGTACATCGCACAAAGCAGAGAAACACAGAATGTACGTGGTTCACCTTCACCCTGGGGCTATGTCCACCAACTCTTCATCTTCTTTATTAGCTTCTTCAATCAGTTACATGCACAGAGCCACAAAAACCCTACTCTGCAGAGGACAGGAGATATGCACACCTCGCTAGATCCTCCTTCCCTGGGTCACAGCACTAAGTCTATTCACAATCTCTTACATTCACTTGCACTCAGCCTTGCAAGTTTCACACAGCATGCACAGAGCTCTTACAGTCTTTCAATCACTTAGATCGAACTTAAGTACTTAGCACCTAGCTCTTAGCACACCGGCCTCTTCTTACATCACCTAGATATTTATTTATACATTACAAAATTGGGCCTAAACATGGGTAAACCCATGGGCCGAAATTCCCATATCCGTTACATAATTCCAAATCCCAAAAAGGGCCCCAAAAGGGGCCGATATCCCACGATCTCTGCTTCGTCTTGCGCTCTGCCTTCGATAGCTAATCGAAGTCCCAAAAATAGGTCAAACATGACCAAGGATCCTCAAAACTTGGTCAAGGGCCAACATACAGTAAAATCTTCATGGAAGTATACAGCGATCTTATATACCTACCTCTAGGTCCCTTCAGGAACTCTTGCTTTGTTTCGTTGTAAGACTTCGCGGTATCTACAGCAAATTCTGTGATAAATCCTGCGACAATACTGTCTAGCGAGAAATACACTCTAAGTGTGAATTTGTTGTCTACTTGTTTTAACTTCCTGATCTCTACGGGGTTCCACTCGATCTATTTGATCTAATTCATAGGATGATTATATTTTAGCCTCAACATCCACTCTTGTAATACATGTGGGAAATCATAGAAAAGTAGCTCATGCAGGTCACTAAACATGTACTTGTCCAGATATTTTTGTTGTGTTAACTTCAGGTTTTTTTTATCTTTCTACGCAAATTCCATCTCCTTTTTTTTCAACCAACTTTCGATCTCCCCCTTCGTTGGGTTCCATGGTCTAAACATCCCCCTTTATTCTATCATTTTATGTGTGATTCTTTCGCAGATCCCTCTCACTCAATCCCATGCAGTTTCAACCAGTAACTAAACCATTTGTTGGTTAGTTCTCTCTTTCTACCATTGTTTGGTTGACCCAGGTTCAGATCTATTATGGTTTCCAAAAAAACCCTCTAAAACTATCGCCCCCCTTGGAAAACCAGAAGGTGGTGCAATACACAAGGTGCACTGTGTAGTCTCACCCGAGATAGTTATATGGGTGGTTGCAACGCTCAAGTGATTTCATCTTGGGAATGAGTGGGGATATGGAATTGAACCTTGTGATATTTATTTATTTACTATAACATCCATATATGATAAGTACTTTGCCATTCTTATTCATGCATGTAAAATAATCAAATCTAGCTACTTCATCAAACATTCATCTAAGAACTAATAATTAACATAAAATATATAGCAATGAATAATTCACATAACACATAAGATACCATGGTTCACCCCCTCCTGGGATACATCCACAAAGATCTGGCTCTTGGGATATTTTATTATTGTTATGTCATCTATGGCGTCATGCACATTACAATTCTCCCTCTATTGGATCAATATATTTAATGAAGTGGACTAGATCACACCATGATCCTCATCATGTGATCTAACCCTCAAGATCTACCTTCTTTTCTTTCTTCAGCTCAACAGCTTACAAAACAACCTCGGATTTTATAGTCATTCTGGAATTCTGAAATTCCAATCACATCGAACCCTACTCAACTCTCTGAAACCTGACCTAGACCTCCTAGGTACCTCTTTATACTTATTTTTGGCTTATCAACCATTACATCCTCTTACCAAAACCCTAACCCTAGCATGGTTCAATCTTCTTTCATGCACACCTCACATGATTTCCTCCTTTGCATATGCTCTACTTTGCATGTGTTGCTTTTCCTGTCGGTTGTATTTTCCTTATTTGCACTTCATTCTCCAAAATTATCCTTTTCCCAAAAATGGGCCTGTGCCCAACACTAGCATACAACTAACTGGGAGTCCAGGAGAACCTCTAAAGATTGAACACCATGTGAAATGGTGTCATGTAATAGTTCTATTACGATGCTATAATTAGACACATTATTCATTGATGGATCCATACAAACACCATCGGAAGACACCAGTTGACCCTCGGGTGAGTAAAAGACCCAAGCGATGGAAGCTATGTTATGTGTTTGACAATTGGCATTGTATACGAATCATAAGTAAATCGAAGACTCTGTTGAAATCCGCCAACCAAGGGAAAACTTGATAAGCAATTCGATGACACAAGGGAAAAGATGTATATACACTAAGATACACTAGTATACAAATATTCACGCCCAAGCTTGAGGGATCAAGCGTAATATATTTTAAGGTAGAGCCCATTTCTACACTCATCCATCATATTCCCTTCATAATCCTCCAATTCATAGGCTCCTTTCTCTAAAACACATCGCACGATATAAGGACCATGCCACATGAGGTTGAACTTGCCTACCCCCAACAGTTCTTTGGCTTGGTCATATAGGAGAACCAAGTAACCCTCAGTGTACTTTTGAGGATAGAGAGACCTATCATACTGAACCTTAACACATTGTTTATTTGTTTTGAATCTATAGAGGCATCTCAACCCTTCTCATCTAAACGCTCTAGGTGCATGAGGTGTTCTTCAAGATTGTATGTGTCAGGTAGGATCTCAATTGATAGTTTAACAGAAGGGGTTTCACATTCAATCGGTAGGATCGACTCCACTCTGTGTACTAACTTAAAAGGAGAAAAACCAGTGGAAGTCTTAACCGAGGTTCGATATGCCCAAAGTGCAAGGTAAAGCATTATATGTTAGTCAGATTTAATATGGCTGACAGTTTTTTGCAAGATGGTCTTGAGAGATTTATTCATAGCCTCTACTTGTCCATTTTCCTAGGGATAGTAAGAGAAAGAATGATCATTCTTAAACCCTAGTTTTGATGCTAACTCCTTCATCATTTCATTCTGAAAGTGACTGTCATGATCAATGAAAATCTCCTTTGGGATTCTGAACTAGGATATAATTTGGTTGAATACGAAGAATGTTCCAGTATTTCCATCGGATTTAATGGTAGGCATGGCCTCTACCCACTTATTGAAGTAATCCATGGCCATGATAATATGTTCATTCCCCCCAGCCAAATCTGGGTTATAGTCTATAAAATCTACCCCCCACTTGGTGAAGGGACCGGCAGTGATGACTGGTTAAAGAGGGGCTAAATGAGAGCACATTTTCCGAGTGAACACCTATAAAGGGTGACACTTCTTGATTGCTTCAACACAATATTTAAAAATTGACGACCAAAAATAACCATCTCGCAAATTTTTTTGGGTTGTCGCAAGCCCAAATAGCTAACCACCACAAGCCCCACTGTGACACTCATTAAGAACTGACTCAGCTTTCTCATGAGTCAAGAAACGAAGCAATATCTTATCCACTTCTTGAAGATACAAAGTGTCATCAAAGATAAAGTAGTTTTTAGCTTGATCTCATATACATTGTTGATCATCTCTTGATAGGTGTTGGGGTAGCTTCAATGTTTGAAGATAAATCATAACATCTCCATACCAAGGGTCCAAAGAAGAGATAAGGAAGATATGTTCATCCACGAATGAATCATCATGAATAACATCCTCATCTAATCGAGGGAAGTTTGATATCAACTTAGAAAAACCTAGCAATTTCTTAGACTTCGTCGAAGAAAAATCGAGGTCAAATTCTTGCAAAATAAAAATCCAATTATTGTATTTCCCCCTATGATATCCTCGGTAAGGATGAATCAAAATGGATTGATATCTGCAACTATGGTAGTTTTTCAAAGCAATATATAATGTCGTAAACTCTGAACTACATGTACGATGACCAAGGCTAGATTCTCAACATGAGAGTACTTAATTTCATAACTGACTAAATTTCGACTAAGATGGTAAAAAATGTTCTCATGGAGCTCATCGTCCTCCTAAATAATAACCATACCAAACTTCCCTTTAGACACAGTGATATAAATAAAATAATATCTACTATAGTCTAGAGGCTTCAGCAGAGGTGTCGATACCAATGCTTTCTTAAGAGCATCAAATGATTCCTGGGCTCGCTCATCCCATATAAATGGAGTTTCCTTCTTCAACAGATGCATGAAACCCTTAGTTAAATTGTCATAGTTCACTATGAACCGATGCAAAAATGTAGTTTTCCCCTATAACCCCCAAATTTTTTTAATGTTGCGCAGGGGAGGAAATTGAAGTATTGCCTCAAACTTCATAGGATCCACCATGATCCCATGCTCAAAGACTAAAATACTAACAGAAGGCCAGACGTAACACAAAACATGCACTTGTGAGGGTTTAAATGGATGCGATAATAACGACATCTCTCAAATACTAGTCGAAGGTGATTAGAGTGATCTACTCTCTTGCAAGAGTGAGCAACAAGATCATCGAGGTAAGCTTCGACAATATGTTTGATATCGTGAAAAGAAAAGGTCATGGCATGTTGGAAAGTTGCTCCAGCATTTTTAAGGACGAAAGGAATTTTTTGATATGTGAAAGTACCCCAAGGACAAATAAACATGGTCTTGTGTTGATCCTAGGGTTTGATTTGAATTTGATTATATCCTGAAAATTCATCCATAAAAGAAAAATATTTTCTTCCCGCACACTCATTGAGAATCTGGTCAATGAAAGGAGTTTAGAGGTTGTCTTTAGGACAAGCCTTGTTTAGGTATAGAAAATCCATACATACACAGATGGTTACTTGTTTCTTATTCATGATAACGGGGTTGGACACCCATTTAGTCAAACGAACCGTGTATATGAAACCAACATTAAGTATCTTCTCTACCTCTGCCTTAATAGCAGGGGCCTTCCTAGGATTAATATCTCTAAGACATTTTCAAACAGGTCTAGCATACATATAAGTCTTGATCTCATGTTCAACAATGCGAGGGTCGATTCCTAGAATCTTTTCATATGAACAAGCGAATACATCATGAAATTATTTGAATAGATCGCTGTAGATATGCATTTCTTCGGGCGAACAATCTGCATCGATATATATGTTTTCAATTTTTCCAGGAATTCGAGAGATGTCGATCGTGATGGGAGGAGAAATATTCTCCATGTTTCCTTAGGCATAAACACCATGCATATCTAGTGGAACCACGGCATGACCGACCATATCACTCGAGGTATATCTAAAGTAGTCATGTTTGATCCTAAAAAGGTCTAGGAGGAAATAAGAGCGATGATGCATATTGTACAAGGCCTATCGGAACCATTCATGGCCTCTAATATGGCCTCATATGAAGTTAACGTATTGTCGAGGAAATCATGTGAACAAGACGATGAGGTGGTCCATACAGTATCTAGAAAGAGATCCTCCTCTTTCGTCTATGAGGAGAGAGGATCTAGGTCAGTAGTAGAGTTAAGAACAGATTGTTACACAACCTCTAACATTGACAGTGGAATTTCCATCCCGGCATGTGACTGACCTTCACAGGACATGGTCGGGGAAGGTAGGGTCCAAGGATCGTTGAAATATGAATTACAGAAAGGAACAGACCTCATCGATGAAGAATACCTACTGTACATGGCATAAATGTGGTGTATTGGTGCCACGAAATGAAAGGTACTCATGAGAGAGGAATACATTCCGACACCAATATCCTCAATTTTTGGCTAAGAATTGTCGATCACTGGGATCAAAGGTCCAACTGATGCATTAGGAAAAACATACGCAAAGTAAAATTGATAAATCGTTGTTATTTTCCATTCATGGGGAAAACATGAAGTGCAGAAAACATATGACATGACCGTGGTCATGGAATAATTCCAATTATGCCCTAGTAGTAAATTATAGTCAAGGGGTGCATCAACAACCTCCACTGTCTTTCCACCTAACTGGATCAGAAAAGTGGGAAGAATTATGTGGGGTCGGAACGAAATACCATCAAATGTGGTCAACGTAGTCATATATTGGGATAGAGCTGGAGAGCCAATGGCTTTCTAGTAGGTTATGGACATCACGCATGTTGCAACACCTTCATCAATTACAATGTGTTTGATGGTATATTTTGTGTACTCCACATGGATTTGAAAGACCACGTGGTAAGGAAAGAGAGATTTAACATCCATGACATCAAACTTAATAACCTTTAAGCCACATGGATCTAGAGATCCTAAAGAAGACAACAAGGTGTTCCTATGTGAAGGACACATCTGGAGCACCTCTAAAGCCGACATCACACAAGGCATTTGACCTAGATCTTCAACAATCGAATAGTTATAGGTAGCTTTGGAATTAGGATTGTGGGAAGATTGTTTTAGTACTCCTTTCAGAATATGAGGTGGAGGCTTTGGATTCTCAATATACAAAGGTGTTTCTATGGGAGGGGGAGACTCTAGACCTATAACAGTCTGTGAAGAACCGTAATCACGAGATCAAGTGGCTACATCAATCTGAGACTTGACCATATTAACACATAGACGGTCACCTTCATGTGTCGAGGGGTTTTGATTCCCGTTTGACGCATTTTCGATGTTGGAGGACCATGAATCCATGTGTTGATTATGTGGAAATGGATTGGTCGACACAATAGGAAGTTGAGATAAGAACCTCGACGCTTCCTCAATTTTATGGAATAGGTGGGTAAGGTGATCGTCTTTACAAATTTTACAAGGAAACTTCACCTTCCTCTTTTATTTCTTTCCTTCACTAGCATAATTATTTGATATATCATTGTTAGTGTTTTCCTTCACTTTGTTATTATTTCTCCCACCCTTACAATTATTACCTCTTCCTTTCTTTCTATTCCATCCTAGTTGTTGGTTATCATTTAGGTTGGTCAATGATTGTACAAAATGCACATCCGCCCACTGAGTGGGAGTGGAGGATGAAGAAAAATATTTTTTTCTACAGACTGGCTTAGAGATAAATCCTTCAACTGGATCATCACCAAGTCTATATACTTAGCATTTTCAAATCCTATGATGTCGTCGGCATGAGGCCCAGGATTTTTTCTAGGGTTACAATTTGACCATGATGCGTCAGGAAGAATTTCATATAACGTCCCAGATTGAGAATATATGAGGTCCAATTGTTGGGATTTGAAAATAGCTTCCTCCTCAAATATTACTCCAGATGTAGAGACATCCTTCGAAATATAAGGTAATAATGACTTAAGTAACCATTCCAATAGAAACTTTGGAGGAATGTAGGATTTAATCAACCTCTTCCGTCTATGCAACTCTTGGATATGGTCCAATATATGCATGGCCTTATCTTGGAAGAGGGATGACAGGAGTTCTATGTTGGCATCGTAATGAACAGACAACTGGAAGTAGTTGAGAAAGACTAAAACCATCTGATTAAAATTTATGTATGTTCCCCCTGGTAGCTCAATGTACCATTTTGCTACAACCCTCATGAGGGTAAATTGAATCAGTCTCAAATGAATAGAATCATCATTAAGAGAATTGGATGAGCACCAAATATGAAAAGTAGTAACACAATCACCCACATTCTCTCCAGTATTTCCCTCAAATTTTGGGATGTCTGAAGGAAGCTTGGTGGGGATGGGGGGCCATGACGGATCATGACACATCAATTCATTCATTAATATTGACAAATCTGGCAGATTAAGCATGGTCGGCAAAGAGAGATGATTCGGAATGTTTCTAGTATATGGAAGTTCAAGGATCATGGATCACGTGATGTGACATGGTGGTGCATACCTATCGGCCCTCGGGACCAAAATCTGCTCACAGGATCGTTCTATATGCCCTTGAGCTGGATCGACTCTTTTGATTTCCACTGGAATCTACAAAATTATCGATCCATAGGTCCTTCTCGGCAACTCGCGAGTTCGTGAGTTGAGACTCCGACTCTTCCACCTCCAATTCTGCGATACCCGAGATCGTGAAATGATTATGGCTCCTTCTCTGTCAGCACCTTTCCTGCACAACCACCAACTAGGCTAAGTACTAGTGCCTTTCACTACTCACGACTTCACGAGTCGAAGGCTCGAGCTTTCATTCCCTTATCTCCCGAGTTCCCAAGACGCGAGAGGTCAACGGGATGTTGACTCTTACAAAAGTGTGACATGTGTCCAAATGATTATTCCCCGAGCCCACCATGTGGTTCTGCCACGTGTCTCTTAGGTGCAACCTCGGAACTTCATGGCTTCACTTCTTGCAACTTCAAGCACCCAAGTTTTGGGCTCTCACCCGGCGAACTTTCGAGTTCACAAGATTCCCTGATCTCTACCACCTGTCCTCATCAAATAGATGGCTTAGATTTCTTTTCCACCTCAGTACTTCACCTTTCACGATTTCACGAGTCTAGTTACAAAGGTTTCGACCCTTCACCTCTCGAAATTCCGAGATGCGATTTCATGGGTGATCCAACGACCCTCGTTGGTTCGGATCCTATGGTATAATTCTTCTGAGATATCACTCACTGAATGTTTTCGTAACTCCCCTGCTCCTCTGCGAGATCTGATGGCTTTCGGGACTTCACGAATCCTCCATGAAGGATTCTGAACGTCAAATTCCTCCTTGATAATTTTGGCAAAACGAATACAGTATTTTCACGAAAACTTGTCCGCTAGCGAACCAAAATTGTTGCATCTCCTTCCAATGTTCAAGACACAAATTCCTTTGAGCTTCTCCACAACTCGAGTCTTCAAGATGACTCCTGCACACATTCCTTGTGGCAACTTTCCAATACTTCCAAGTATTGGATCCTTCGACTCTGTGCACTCCCTGCGACGGTAGTCTTTCACAATTCCGCTCAGTTTGCAAACCCTGGGACTTCACTCAGCCTGTACACTCCTTGCACGGCTCTTGTGCTAAATTTTCACTTCTATGATAATGAGAATAATGTTATCTCTTCTAAGTTTTCAGATATGAACTCGGACTTCTGTCGATGCACACCTTGTGGACAATTTCACTGCACTCCTTGCAGAAAAACTCTTACTCAGACCGAGAAACAATTGAAACTCATTCTCCACTCTCCCTCTCTTCAGATTTCAAACATTAAACATGAAATCATACATTCGTGCATAAAAGTAAATGCATAACAAAGAATAAACATCCATGAGCATGACATTCATAATGCATACACAGAGAACGAATACGACACCATGAATTTGAATCGAAGCTCTTTCTATTAATTCAAATCTCTGTACATGTGTATTTTCAACTACAGCTCTCTGCTCTCTTCTCTATGCTCTATCTTACTATTGTTACAATGATACAAGTGAGGGTGTCTATATCCATTTTCCCTCTTCACTCCTAAAACTGTCTAATCTGAGAATTCAAAGCTACCTACTAACATTAACTAACATAAGTGTCTTCACCTAATACAGACGAGAGCGGGACGCTCAAGGTATGTTTACAATATGGAAGTATTCCCTCCCTTAATTGTTACATTTAATTTTGTTGCACCCAACTTCAAAAAGATTCAAACAATTTTATCATGTGCCAAAATGCGTTGGCGCCTACCCCACACTTGCTTGATGTTGGCAATGCTCCTGCATCATACTCCCTTGCTTGAAAATTGTCGTGGGCTCCTATCCATGAGCTCTTGCATGGTATGTCCATGCTTTTGAATCTCTGCTTCATTCTCCTAGCTAGCATATTCAACTGGATGTCCCTTCCACTTGACCAAATATTCAAAGTATTCTTTTCTCTTGGTCCTCTTGCTAACTCTTTTGTCAAGTATGCTTTCCACCTACGGCTTTTCTACAACTGGCATTTGTTTAGTCCACTGAACTTCTGGTTGTTCATCACTTGTTCCTGCTTCCTCAGCTTTGTATGGGTACAAATCTGATACATTGAATATCGAAGAAATTCTGGTCCCATCGGGTAATTCAATCTCATAAGCATTCACCCCAAATTTCTTCAAGATCCTACATGGTCCAATCTTCTTCATCTTCAGTTTGTTATATGTCCCCTTCAGGAACCTTTCCTTTCTCATATGTGCTAGAATCAAATCACCAACCTAAAATTGAAGTTGTCTCTTGTGTTGATCTGCTCTATTCTTATACTCTTGGCTTGAGTTCTGAAATCGCTTCTTCACCTGGCTGTGAAGTTCCTTCATCACTTTAGCGAAATCCTCTGCACTAGCACTCCTAGTTGCATTCTGTTATGAATCTCTCAATTCCAAAACTCCTCTTGGTTGCATCCCATAAACAATATGGAATGGACTCTATCCTATGCTTCTGTTGATTGAATCATTATAAGAAAATTCTGCCTGTGGCAGAATATTGTCCCACTGACTGTGGTGTTCTGTCACCAAGCTCCTCAGAAAGTCTCCCAAACTTTTGTTCACAACTTCGGTCTGTCCATCCATCTGAGGATGATATGCTAAACTAAAGGACAAGTTTGTTCCCATATTTTTCCATAAGGTTCTCCAAAAGTGTCCCATGAACTTGGTGTCTCAATCCGAAACTATGCTCCTTGGTAAGTCGTGAAGTCGAATGACCTCTTTGAAAAACAGATTCGCAATGTGAGTTGCGTCACTGGTTTTCTGACATGGTATGAAGTGTGCCATCTTAGAAAATCTATCCACTACCACAAAGATCGAGTCAAACCCTCTTTGTGTTCTCGACAACCCCAATATGAAGTCCATGTTGACTACATCCCACGACCTGTCAGGTATGGGTAAGGATTGATAAAAGCCTGCATTTTGTCTCTTCCCTTTTGAATGATGACAAATTATGCATCTGTCCACAAATATTTTGACGTCTTCTCTCATTCCTAGCCAATAATATGAATCAACTAGCTTTGAGAACATCTTGTCATGACCGAAATGCCTGGCTAATCCTCCACTATGTTTCTCCTTCAGCAAATTCTCCCTCATGGAGCATTTTGGAATACAAAGTTGATTAACCTTAAACAATAATCCTTCCTAGATTATGTATTTTGCCCATTGGCTTCTATCCCTAAGAATTGGATTCTCAGCTGCTTCATACACCCCTTTAAAATCTAGATCATCTCTATACATGTCCCTAAGATCATCAAAACCCAGTGTTTTGACTTTGAACTCCTGCAATAGCAAACATTTCCTGCTCAAATCATCAGCAACTTTGTTAGCAGTTCCAGAAATATGATTAATTACAAAAGTAAAGTTCTGCATGTATTCAACCCATTTAACATGTCTTTGATTCAACTTTTCCTGTTGATTCACAAATTGCAAAGCATGATTGTCACTGTATAAGACAAACTCCTTCGGGATTAAGTAATGCCTCCATTTCTTCAATGCCTAGATAATAGCATAGAACTCCTTGTCATATGTGGAGTATTTCACTTTCGCTTCATTCATCTTTTTGCTAAACTATGCTATCAGCCTGTCTTCTTGGCTCAAGACTGCCCCTATTGCAAATCCACTTGCATCACATTTTACCTGAAATGTCTTTTTGAAATCCGGCAACACCAGAATTGGTTGTTCTGTGATTTTCCTTTTCAGCAAATTGAAACTTTTCTCAGCTTCTTCTATCCAGTGAAAAGATTTGTGTCTCTTCTTCACTATGTCCATCATCAGTACACTAATCCCACTGAAATTCCTGATGAACTTCCGGTAGAAACTAGCCAATCCATGAAAACTTCTCACCTCAAATATACTCTTCGGTGATGGCCAATTGTTAATTACCTCTACCTTATCTGGATCCATCCTCAACTTATCTGCAGAAATAACAAACCCCAAATAAATGAGCTATGTCTTCATGAATGAGGATTTCTTCATGTTTATCAGCAGCTTCTCTTACTGTAGCCTCTTCATCACTGTAGCCAAATGTTCCAGATGCTTTGCCTCTGTCTTATTGAAAATCAGTATGTCATCAAGATACACAATGACAAATTTTCCGATGAACTCCTTCAGGACTTCGTTCATCAACCTCATGAAAGTAATTGGAACGTTGGTTAAACCAAATGGCATAACAAGCCATGCATACAACCCTTCATTAGTCTTGAAGGTTGTCTTCCATTCATCTCCTTCTCTCATACGAATTTGATGATATCCACTTTTCAAATCAATCTTTGAAAAAAATTTGGCTCCACCCAAGCAATCCATCATATCATCCATTCTTGGTAATGGAAATCTGTACCTGATGGTTATCTTGTTGATTTCCCTTGAGTCAGTACACATCCTCCAGCCTCCGTCTTTCTTCGGACTGAGAACTGTTGGAACAACACATGGACTCAAGCTTTCTCTAACCAACTCTTTGTCCATTAAATCCTGGATCTGTCTTTTGACTTCTTCATTCTCCTGCGGCATCAATCTGTATGCTTCTTTGTTTGTCAAACTAGCTCCAGGTATGAGATCAATTTGAGGACTTATACTTCTGATCGGTGGCAATGAATGAGGTAGTTCGTCCACTACTATGTTAGCAAACTATTCCAACAGTTTCTGAACCTCTTCCGGTAAATCATCTACCCTCGTACTGGTTAAAACAATCTTTGGCTTCCTGACCACAATGAATTGCGGTTCCTCCTTCTTCTTAACCTCTGTAAGAAGTTCCTTCCCACTCATGAGAAGTACAGTGTTTCTTACTTCAAGTTTCACCTCCTTATCTTTGATTGGCAACAACATGTGAGTTCTCCCATTCTTCTCGAGGGTGTATGTGTTCATTCTCCTGTCATGAATCACATTCCTGTCATATTGCCACGGTCTACCCAATAATAGATGACAAACATCCATGGGAATTGCATCACATAGTATTTCATCTTTATACCCTCCTATTTTAAATTCAACTAGACATTGCTCAGTGACATTTACCTGATGTCCTTTTTGCAACCACGAAACTCTGTATGGGATTGGATGATCAATCGTCTCTAGCTCCAGCTTTTCTACCATCTCTGTAGAAATGAGATTATCTGTGCTACTACTATCCACAATGACTTTGCATACCCTATCCTTTGTTTTGCAAGCAGTCGAAAAAAGATTGTTCCTTTGCACTGGATTCTCCACCTACTTCTCTGGCGTTAAGAGAACCTTTTGCATCATCAGTGATCTTCCACCTTCAACATCTTTTGCCTCAACATTCTGCCTCTGTGCTTCGGCAATGTGAGTTTCACCACATTCTTTCTTTTTGTCTGGACACTCATAAGACTTGTGTCCATTCTTTCCACATGTGAAGCATTTCACTACTCCACCTCTTCCTCTTCCTCTACCTCTGGTACGAGGAAAAATGTTTTCATCAACATACTGACCTTTTTGTTCGGTATGATGCCTTCTCTGTGAACTTCCACCTCTCTCAGTTTGAGTCTGAGGTTTCTTCCATTCTTCCTTGGTTTTCTGATTTCTATCCTGGGCAATTGACTTGCCTCTGGGCTGACTTCTGCCTCGGCCTCTTTGACCTTGTTTTCAGCTCAGCTTCTCTTCTGCCTTTAGAGCCATTTGATAAGCATCTTCCACTGTTCAGATGGTCATCATACTCATCTCATCCTGAATGTCATATCTCGGACCATTCATGTACCTGGAAAATTTTTCATCATCACTTTTGCGATGACCTACCCTGATGTTCAGCCTGCAGAATTCTTCAGTGTACTCCTTTACTTTCATCAACTTCTGTCTCAAATTTTGCATTCTTTGAAACAGAGTAATTTGGTAATCCCTGGGAATGAATTTCACCTTCATCTTTACGATCATCCTATCCCAAATTTTGATCTTCTGCTTGCCTTTGCAGCGTCTGTCAGCTTGTAGCTCATCCCACCACAATGTTGCATGTCCTTTCAATATTGTGACAGCATGTTTGACCATTTTGTCCTCCTTGACATATTCATAGTCAAAATATGTGTCCAGAGCTCTAATCCAGTCTAGAAGCTCTTCAGCATCCAGGTTTCCCTCATAAACTAGAATGTCCATTTTGGCTCTTACACCCATTCTTGCAATAGCTCTAAGCAGGTGTTCATTTGCTGCATCTTCTATTTCTCCTTCATGTTCGACCTCGTTTTCACTTTCAGAATCATTAATATCCCCAGCACCAGCTGTGCGCCTTTGTGTTGTCTCCATGTCCTCAAGTCTAGCGTGTAGGTCAAGCATCTCTCTTTCTATGGTTGGATCAGGCATCTTCCTATCCCTTCTTCTCGGCATTTCCCTATCCTCTGGTGGATCAATTGTTTTTCTATCTCTTCTTCTCAGTGGCATGGTGAATCTTCCTTTTCCCTGCTATAGAAAGAAAAGAAACCTTTATGTGCTCTGATACCAAATGGTGCAGACCTATCGGCCCTCGTGTTGTGGGGTAATCTACCCTACGGACTAACAAGCTAGGGCTTTAAACTTGTACGCAGATCATGACCCTTCAAGAATAACTTTTAACATCCTACCCAAACCTATAATCCTTTTTCTCAGGCAAACACGGGAAGAATCAACTAACCTTTTTATTGACGATTGAAGTAGATCCTCCGTTGAGTTTTTATCTCCTTGTTGTCGTTGCTCCTTCCACAAAGATTCCTGCAATCAAGACAAAACTACGCATGCATGCTACTGATCTACTAGAGGGTTAGAGATAAAAAATAAATCAAATAACATAGATGAGACTCATGTATTTGGGACGGTAAAAGCATCATTTTCATTAATCTCAATATGAATCAACTTACAATGATTTTAGAGACCGTCCACCATTCCTCGATCCTGATCCTGGGCTCCTCCTCTTCTTTTGTCCTCCAACTGTTGTTGCATGAATTTCTCCTAAAGCTTGAGGTAAGGCTAAAGGGTTGGGACAAAATGGACTTGGCAATTTGGCAGAGTTTCTTTGCTATGATTTTTTCCTCTTTGAATAGTACCCCTACCCCTTATTTTATAGGCTAGAAGGAGCTAGGGTTTTTGGCAAACTCTCGGCCATGCATGGCTGGGAGTTCCAGTTAACTGACAAAAATCTCTTCGTCCTGGCGGAAAATTTCCTAATTTTTTGCTTTGTTAGGTAAACACGGGCTGTAGTGGGCCAGCCAGCGTTCACCCGCGTGCTGCAGAAGGCCTGCCAGCGTCCCAATGCACCCAGTGCTAGGTTAGGGCGCGGGTTACTTGATTTAGGAGGTTTTTGAAGAGTCTGTTCAGCATGGCTTTGGTAAGGAAAGGCAATGAGTAGGCCTGATGCCAGGTAAGCAGGGATAGTGCAATTTAGCCAATTCTTTACCAATCTGTACTGATATGCTGAATGAGTGAGCCCAGGAATCAAGAATCGGGAAGTGTCGTCTGCAAAAAATATCAAATGTCTCACTGAGGCGGGCATACCCATGCT
>CBVK0100526029.1:0-12462 GCA_900067695.1 Picea abies
TCTTCCGATCTCACATAGAGTTATAATCGAACACAATCATAATCGATCGGTTACGGCTGTGCATAAAAATTCATCTTGTTTTAATCAAATACCAAACTGTTACGATTATAGTCAAAACGAAATATGCATAACATCATCCACAAACTTTGCCATAGACTTCGATCGCTGAGTATCACACAATTAACAGATATGACCAAAATAGAAATCACAACCATCATTGACTTGTTATAGTCATAGCAATAGATTGATATCATTCAATCAAGTGCAAAGATAGGTAAATTGTTTCTATTGTAATCAAATGAAATCATACTCAATGAGTATCGACTCAACGATTTTCGTGATTGATCGCCACACAGTCAACAGACAGGAGTGTGATAGAATTAAAAGAATCCATAGTATAAACTGGGCAATAATCGACACAAATCTTCGCTGAGTTAATTATAGAAGCAAATCGTAATCCTGGGCATAATCAAATTCAAACAATATATGAATCGAAATGGTCAAACAATGTGAATCGAACAGTTGCAATCCGGTCATGCGTTAACAGAATAGTATTCGAATTGGTCAAAAGACATGGAATATAACATTAAAACAGTTAACCCATTTGCCAACCATATCGCATAGAATATAACCAATTCAAATCGAGCCATTGACTGTGTTCAAAATTGGAATACCAGAAACAACCTGCATTTAGAAAATATGTTAACAACTTCGATTATCAACAAATTATTCGATTGGAACCAAATTAAAACAAATCAAATCTATCTCATGATCACTCGATTCAAAGCCAAATCCAATCAAAATTATATACAAAAGTGCATGCTTATGCGACAGAGTAGATCCACAATATAAACAGAGTTTATGAGTATGTCATATAAATAGGTGAAAGTCATACCAGTGAGGCTGTTCGAGCTACGCCAACTTTGAATTGACGACTGTTGTAGCCGACTCCACGTTCTTAAACAAAATCGAACCTGTTGTTCGCTGTTTCTTATCAGTGGATGGCATCTTCGCCTTTTGACTGGTGAGCCTTGCAACTTGATCCTCCAAAGCATGAATTTTGGACTGTAGCATTGGTACATCAAGGTAATACCTTTCCAACCATGAGCCACGCTGATCACTTGGTGGAGCAGCCGGTTCGGCTAGAGCAGGAGGGGGTTTCGACGAGTCACCTGGGGTTTCACAAGGCATTTTGATGCCTGGAAAATTAGGGTCATCTTGCAAGCAAGGTGGTAGGTTCTTCACAAAATCGTATGCGGGTTTATCACACAAACCTTCTGAGTAGGGATACTCACTTGCCAGGTAACGTTCGACCTCTGAGTCAGAATATTCACTCACCATAATAGGGTCAGAGTTGACAGGTGATTTTGGTTTGTTTCTTGCCATGCGAGAGATTAACCGGGCGTTATTCTAGCCTTTAGAATTGGCTGTGGGTTTGGCTTTAGGCCTTTTAGCCACATGTTTAACAATTTCAGCATGATTGGTCACAGAACCAGGTAGGTCAATAGGAGAATCGAGTAGGGGTTTAGGTAATAGAGCACTGTAAGGCACAAGGGGGTATTGATTTGCACTCGCTCACCACAGGTTTGTCAACCTGTGGTGGGCGAGTCACCAAAATTATTGCGTCTAAGAAAATCCTCCCAACAGTCTCGGTGTAACCCCAACTTATAAACCATAAGTATTTTAATTAACCCAAAATGAAAAAGACTGTTATCGGACTGGTTCCGTTTGTACCTTTTAGACATTTTAAATAGACTCCTATGCAAATAGTAAGGCATATTAAGCTCATAGCCCATGAAAACCATAAGTAGCCGAAGGTGGTACAAGAAAACGAAACCATACCGGCCCTCGCAGGTAATGAACTGCTTGGTTACCATGAACAAGTCGTGCCAGCGTTGCTTAAGCATATTTGCGGGCAGACCCTTGTCACAGGAACTCACCCTTCGTGACTGGAAGAGTAATGTCCACGGGACATCTTCCACTTTGCAATTTTTTGACCATTTCTGTCCGACAGCAGGCAGACCGGTAGCTAAACTGAGAAATTGCTCGTCAATTTCTAACTGCACATCCCCAACCTTGGCTCGACAGCCATCGAAGGTTAATGCAAATTGCCGAGCCACACTAGGGTTATAGCCATCAAACTTTCATATGAACGGGAGCCACCCGAATTCTTCCAGGTCGCTGTAAGCACCATCGAACATCAACAATGCCTGGCTACCATTGGGTTTAGCCCTTACGACCGGAGCCATGGTGCAGGCACATGGTAGGGTTTGGGTTGAACATAACAATACACAGGAGCAAAAATCGTTATGGCTAACAGCTGCAAGCGCTCAAAGGGGAATGAATTAATGTATGCGTGTGAAGGTGGTGTGATTATCACCACCATGCAGCATAGTAATGGCACAATACAATGTTGTTCCATCAATCATAATATCGTTTAAACCATATTAATCGACCAACCCGAAAATTTGAGCGGTGGATAATCATATCAACGTGCCATTAATCAATGTGAAACCAAAACCATAAATCATATCAATGCTCCATGTGTATAATCAAACCAACATAAAATTCAAATGTTTCATCAACGTGCCATGTGTATAATCAAACATTGCCATTCAATATGAAATCAAACTCGTGCGCTTGTTACATAATCCAATGTTTTGATCAAAAGTTTTTAAAACATGGTGACAAATAGATAAAATCGATAAGCCAAGAGCTTATAATAATAAGGATCACATCATATAAAAATCAAAATCGACCATGACCCCTATATAATCAAGTATAACCTATAAATCAACATGCTCAATGCCTTATCAATTAAATAAAAATCAAGTTGCGCAATCAGAGTGAGAATAGGCAAATGGACATAGTTCGAAAAATCATTCCAGCCACTTAATAATAAACCAAAGGTAAGCACCAACCAACATATCAATGAGTAGATCATGACAATTCAAATAATGATGGAGGAGTTTTCACGCTTTTAGTCGTGAAAACTAAATTGAAACCAATTTGCAAATGTCGCTTGAAATGAAAGTGTCGTCTTTTTGCGAAATGCGACAGAATTTGAAGTTCAAGAGACATAGGTGTAGGTAGCTTCAGGGCAATTAAAAAAAATGAATTGGCTGCCAACACACTGACACCACATCACGCTTCTTCTTCAACCACGTCATCTCCCGCTTTTGAGTCCCACTACAGCTAGTCTCTGATCACGGAAAACACTTCAAGAATGAGATCTTTGTCAAACTCTCCTCTTGATTAGGCTTCTCCCATGAGTTCGCCTCCCCATAATACCCTCAGTCCAACAGATAGGTAAAGGTAGTCAACAAGGTCCTCAAAACCATGTTGTAGTGCATGATTAACAAATGTAAGGCCAATTGGAATCATATGTTATTTTTCGCACTATGGTCTTATCGCACAGTAGTTAAAATGACCATTGGTTTTACACCATTTCATCTAGTCGACGGGGTCGAGGCCACTCTTCCCATCGAGTGCGAAATTCCCACCTTAGACATCGCTATTGAGCTATTACCCAAGACTGCTCCAATGGAACAGCGTTTGCTGAACTTAGAGTCCCTGGATGAGGATCGTCGATCTTCATTATAGAACAATGAGGCAACCAAAAAATGGTCAAAGGCCACCTTTGATCGCCATGTCAACATGCGCTCATTCAACGAAGGTGATCTTGTCCTTGCTTACGATATCACTTACAACACCCTCAGCCATGGAAAATTCAAGTCACTTTGGCATGGACCTTATATCATCCAACATTTCCTCACTAAAGGTGCATACATCTTAGCCTCTCTCGAAGGCCACCCTCTCAAAGAACCCGTCAATGGGTTGTACTTAAAGAAATTTTACGCCTAAGCGTAGCCATTCTACACTAGGCTTTTCTTTTTCGTACATTTTTTTTTAGAGTTTTTAATCTTCTTTCCACACACCTTGTGTCTAGTTTACCATTTGTGTTATTGACAGATTCCTCCTCCATCGGCCTACCACATCGGTTACACTGATGGAGTTAGCCGTTGGACACAGAATCTCGCTTTGGTTGCTTGGGTCCTCTATTCCCCCTCACATGAACTGCTCCACTCCAACGGAATATGTTTGGGCTCAACAACCAACAACGAAGCAAAATACATCGCCGCCATTGGTCTACTCGCCGAGGCTAGCCACCATTATATTCGTCACCTTAGCGTCTTACTAGATTCCCAACTTGTCTTCCTTCAACTCAACAATGTGTACCGTGTCCGTGATCCTTGCCTCTTTTGCAAATACCTGCAAGTTAGACTTTTATCTCGACATTTTGATTCCATTACATTTGCACATATTCCAAGACAACTTAATCAAATAACATATAACATGGCTAACCTAGTGTTAGATTGGCATTTATCACATCAAGCTACCAGTACGCATACATCAAACATCAATAATACGTCACAGCATATAAATTAGACATCATCAACAAAAAACATAAAATACATGAGAACATTACAAAGATCCCAAAATGTATATCCATATATATATATATATATATATATATATCGGTTAAATGTGCCATCAAAATGTTTACAATAAAAATATATATATAGTACATGTACAACATCCGTAGACCAGTGAACCACCTCACCCATATACTCTCACAACCATCGCTGCCACACAATGATGAACAAGGGCGTCCATCACCCCAATACTCACCACAGAACCCGACATGAAGTTCTCTCCCGTACAGTACCTCCGGGCTAAGGTAACCAACTGCCTGTCCCCCGATATCACGGGCTTTGCCGGTAAAGGGGTTCCTCGAAAAAGGAGCCCCGTAAAAAAATATACATCCTCCATTGTAGTGAAGGCTAGCTGCTCACCCCGCACCATAAAACAATGCAGATCCGGATTCCACATCCGAATCAAGAACTGCAAGAGATACTCCTAGGCCCGTATCAGGGGGCACTCAAAGAACTTCAGCAGCCCACAAGTTGCCAAAGTATCACAGACCGCCGACTCCTCATTGGTCACTGCCTCCTGCAGGCGTGACCAATCTCTCTCCCTCTAATGAATCGAAAAAGTCAATACTAGTCACCTGCATCCACATATACAGTACTCGATCAACTATCATCACCCATAAAAAAAAAAAGTCCAGTTTTTACACTTTTTTCAGCTTTGCCTCAAAGGCGCGGTTGTTTTCCCCATAGGTGTGCACATATGTGCACCTGTTCAATCCACATTCGTGCACACATGCACGCCTGCCGACGATACAGGGGTGCACACATGCGCTCCTGTGACATAAACAGATGTGCCTTAGGGCGTGACTGTTCGTCACACAGTTGCGCACATATGCGCGATTTTCTGGACCACAGTCGTGCATGCATGCACAACTGTGATTCGCACAGGCACGCATCCCATGCACACCTGTTTTCCTCACTTGAATGCCCCTGTGCGCAGCTGCCAAGAATACAGCCGCACACATGTGCACGGGAATCCCTTGATCGCCCGCGCACTAGGGGGCCCACACTCACTAAAACCCCCTGTACAACCCCCGTACAACCCTGCCCAAAAAACAAAACCCTAAGTCCTATGCAGGAGGATACGACGACTAACCTGAAACTCCCAGATCCTGGAACAACTACCTTGATCACCCATAATCTCTCAATCTCCTCTCAAATCGCTCATCCACTCAATACGACAGCAAGTACAAATGAAGTAGCATTGTGGGCCCTACAACTATATATAGTCCGTTTTGCCAAAATTCCAGACTCATTTTTCAGGAACTCCGAACGTCCGTTTTTTGATTCATCTTCAGCCACAAGACCAGAATCCCGCCACCCATAATCATATTCCTCGGGCCACTTTCCACTCTCAGCCCCCGGGGAGCATTTTTTTTTATCATACTCACACTCAGTTATGCATGCTCACATTCACATCTTGTTGAATAACTGTTAAATGTTCTTTATCTTCAGATATTGTTCACATCGGGTATTCGGTTTTCATGTGTGGGTCATCCTCCATCTGCGCTACCCTTTCAGGTATATCATCAATCCTGACATGCATTCATTCCCTCTGAATATCATTTGAATCTCCAGTAACTCCCTTTGACATTTACCTATAGGATCCATATGTCCGGCTCTGCAGTACTGTCACCTCCACTGCATTTTGGTACTGTCACCCGGTAGCATTCTTCCCCACATGGGTTGTCCCATTCATAGTCCCCCTTGCCATTTCGACACTCATGTTGCTTTTACCCTTTAGAGATGGGAGTCCTGTTAGTCTTACGCATTTTTTGAGAATCAACCACATACTCCTTCTCCTCATTTTGCTAACTTACCTAATGGACTCCCAGGTTACCTCATCATGGTTCTATGTTGACTGCACTTCCGTAGTATCATTCACCATCCATTTCATCCACCATCAATTTGCCCATCTGCAGATTGTCCCCCATACATTTCCCTAATACAAAAACCCGCCTATGGGGCCCCAACCCTCCACTTATTTTTCCAAGCACCTTGCGCCATCATCAAGCCAAGCCATCTTACACTGGGGCACCCGTTTTTGTATCAGCACAGTTGTCCCATTTTTTTTTTTTATTCTTTTGATAATTGTACAAACCCTTTTTTTGCATTTTCATAGCTTTTTGTTGTCGCCTTTAGCGACCTTCATTTTTCGACAAAGCAACCCTTGTCGCCCTTGGTTGGGGCATTTTTCACTTCCCAAATCTTTTACTAGTTCTATCATATCTACTCATATCAAATCTTCTTTCTTCTAGTTGTGCCCTAGTTTTCAGACTAGGACAAAATCTATCAAACATACCTAGATCCATTCTTTCGAAACAAATTTTTCCAGTTATCTTACCTTTATTAGAGCACAAAGCTTTAAGATCTTACCTCTTTTCTTCAGATCAGGCTTCTTTTCTTAGCACATAACTTCACAAGTCAAGTAGAGTACTACGTACTAAAGCAACAGATCTACGCACAGAGATTTCTCTTTTCTTTAGTTCCCAGCAATCACAGTTTCAGAGCCTGACAACGGAACCATTTGTTCGCACAGGGGCAGACCTGAGGTTCAACGCTTCAACAACGCACCAACAAAACCCTAACTATCGGCCCTTTCGGCAACACCTACGAAGCAGATGAAGTCTCACCTGAGGTAGAGGCAAGGGTGGTTGCAGGACTCAGGTGTCTACAACCTAGCTAGGACATAGATCTGTGATCACAGTACTTAACAAAGCACTTAGTAGTTAACATTCATTAATATTTAACTCTTATCCACTTCGCAGGAGAAAACCTTAATTACAGAACAACACAATTTTCACAAGCTCTAACACATCCAAGTACTTAGCATATAGAAATAGATCAGATCTAACATTCATTCACATCACTAAGCACTAAGCTACTATATCAGATGCATCTAACATATATTGTTACACTAAGCATAACTCACATAACAACCATAATGTACAAAGCAACCACAACACAATATATATGTGGTTCACCTCCAGCGTGGGGCTACGTCCACCAACTCTTCTTCTCTTTATTATCTTTGTTCAATGCACAGAGCCACAAGACCCACTCTGCATAGGACAGAATATTTGCGGGCACCTCGCTAGATCCTCCTTCCCCGAGTTAGGTCACAACACAAAGCCTTCTTACACAGTCTGCACACCAACTTCTTACACTCACTTGCATTTATCTCTACAAGTCTTAACACATAGTATGCACAAAGACTCTAGCTCCCCACTAAGCTACAAACATTTACTACTACTCACACTTAGCACATTGGCCTCATTACCCTTAGCACCACCTACTTACATCGTCTAACCTTCTATTTATACATTACAAAAGGGGCCAAAGCATGGGTAAACCCATGGGTCGATATCCCATACCCGTTACATAAACCCTAAATCCAAAATGACCTAAAAAGGGGCCGAGATCCCACGATCTCTGCTTCGCCTTGTGCTTTGCCTTCGACTAGCCTGTCGAAGTCCCAAAAATGGTCGAACATGACTAATGATCTCCAAAACTTGGTCAAGGGCCAACAACTAAGTAAGAAATAATCATTAGTATCCTTATCTACAGCCGAGGCAGAGTATATTGTAGCAACGAGATGTTGTACACAGGTTTTATGGATGAAACAAACTCTTACATATATACAGGTTGAGTATGATGATCCCATTCCAATCTATTGTGATAATACAAGTGCCATCAGTATCTCAAAGAACCCAGTGATGCACTCGAAGACGAAGCACATTCCAATCAAGTATCACTTTCTACGGGAACAAGTTACAAAGAAGAACATCAAAATTGAATATGTGGGCACAAAAGAACAAGTGGCAGACATATTTACAAAACCACTTCCACGGGAAGCCTTTGAGTATCTTCGCCAGAGACTAGGAGTAATTTCTACTCCAAGGGGGGGGTGAATGATCGTGGAGCTCTTTTTCAAACTTCCCTTCACAAAACTCCTTAGTTAGCAATCATGTTTACTCATTACTTATTTTTGTCATTTATAACCAGTTAAATGTGAATATACATAAACAACATATGTCAACAACATATATCATCAATAAGTCATCACCATAAGGAACACAAAGAACACAAGATGTATGTACAATTTTCTTTTTATTATGAAGGAACACAAAGAACACAAGATGTATGTACAATTTTCTTTTTATTATGGACTACAATCACTGGGTTATCAACAACAATTGAATAGAGTTACAACTCCACAAGAGCAACAACTCTATAATGCAAGACTCAACTTACACAACTCAACACCAAATAAGAAGAGGGATCAATCCTTAACAAATACCAATCTGTCAACAAGTACGTGACATGTCAGTACTGCAGCACGCGTATGTACGCGCCCTACCAATAGTACAGCTCACGTATGTACGTGGCCTATCTGTACTACAACCTGCATGTGACTTCTGAACAACTAGGGTTTTCTCTTCATGCAAAAATTATATCCTCTGCAGCCCTTAGTCACATTCACTTATGTCATTTGTTGTCTGATTTGAATTAGAATCAATCACAACACATCCATGCTCTCCCACAACTTACTCATGCTCCTCAATCATACAATATGAATGCTACTTAATCATGTATAAGCAACAAGTATACTATGGCAATCATATCAATACTGAAACATAAGAGTGTTGCTCACTCCATCAACCAACAAAAACCAAATCACAACAGTCATACCAAGAATGCTTCAAGCATTCACCATAAAATAAGCAAGAGTATCCATCAAGACAACTATGTAACCATACCAGAGTTTCTATGGTAGATATGAACCCATAGAATGCAGATATGGAACTTACTTCAAACTTCAAGAACCTGGAATCAACCCACACTCAAGTCTCCATGACTTCATCTAGTGTACGCGCTCTATCCTCCTTTAGCCCACATGTGTACGCTCTCTAGCTCACTGCAGCTTGCGTATGTACGCTCTCTGGCCCACTGCTGCTTGCGTACTCCTTCATAAACTAGGGTTTCTGAACTTTTAAAACTTTCACCGTCAAGATCTCAGACTTACGAAATCTTTGATGTGTCCATGAGATCCTCCAGCCACACACTCTCTCTCATAATAGATCTTCAATATATGCTCAAGAGATGTTCTTCATAAGAGACCCTTGCCTCTTATTTATACTCTCCAAGTAGCTTCCTTAGAAGCATCTTCTAGGTCACTTTGTGCACATAGCCAATTTGTCCACATTGTCACTATGTCCAACTTTACCCAATTTTCCACTTGTCCATGTATCTAATAGCCACTTGACCACTTAACTCAATTTCCTCTTTTTAGGGTTAACCACTTTCCATAATTAGAAAGTTCTCCATTTACTTTATTATTTAAATAATCTTCCTTGACTTTGTCACTTCACTTTATTATTTAAATAATCCTCTTTGATTTTGTCACTTCACTTTATTATTTAAATAATCCTCCTTCTTTGCAAGCACTTTGACTTATTTGACCTTTTGGGGCTTCAAGCCATGATATGAGGGTCCTCCAACTTCGTAAGGCCATAACTCTCAAACCATGAGGAGTTATGTGACCTTCCACACACCACCGGAAATGGCATGACAAGAACTATATCTCTAGGATAGTTCTACTGTCAGATTCATTGATATTCATCTCATTATTCCACAATTAAGCATGGGTTCCATAACCATACTTCTAGGATAACTCATCCAAAAAACGTCTTCTCGTGAGGGATTTCACCATAAGGGGACCACTTTGGAGTTCATCCATTTGTACTCCTTATCAAACATGATAAGACAATAATGAGTCATCTTTACATCAATCCAACTTCATCTATGCAACATATATCAATGACAACTCATTGATCCATATTCATCTATGCATCATATATCAATAAAAAATCATTGATCCATCTTCATCTATGCATCATATATCAATGACAACTTATTTATCCATCTTCATTTATGCATGACATCATATGACTATGATTCCACTTGACATCAATCCATTCCCATCAGGGACAATACATATTACATTAGTATGTTATGACAAGACATTGTTCCTTTGATATAAATCATTCAATCAATCCTTTGACATCAATCAATCCCTTGACATCAATGACAACATGATCCAACAATCTCCCCCTTTGGCATCCCCCTTTGGCATTGATGGCAATACCAACATTGATGTCAACACCAATTATTGATGGCAACATGTAGACAAGGCATTGCTCTACATCAATAGTCATCTCAATCACATCAATGTGACTATCTCTCCCCATTTGACATCAATGGAGAAGGGTAGTTTTCTCCTTGGGGCTGCTCCCTTTGCCTGGATGTCTTGATCTTCCTCAAAATAATCTCTCCCCTTTTGAAAAAGGGATATCACTCTGATGTAATGCTGAAAACATATCACTCATGCTCCCCCTGGAACCATGCCTGCATATCTATGACCAATGCTCCCCCTGGAACCATGCCTCTGTCCTCTGCATCTGATAAATCTCTCCTCCTTGAATCATGGGAAGAAGAATGACCCCCCCCTATGGGTATGTATACCCCTATCTTCTCTGCAGTATGAACAATACGATAACACTAAAATATGATTCTACTGCAAATGCTACTTCTCAACCAGAACATAGATCAACTGCTTTTTCTATGATGATCCTTTGACCTGTCCATGCATCAAACTTGCGCCATACCATACATCATGAAGCAAAATATATGTCAAGAATGAAATAGAGAATCATGAACAAAACATCAACCAAGTACATCATGTACCAAATTGTGTGCCAACCATGCACAACACCCATGTACATCAACACCATACAATGTACCATAAGAAATCATCAATGGAGGGTATCAAACATATGCCAATAAGATGTGCCAATTTTGTATCATCCATATGCTCCTACCGATATGCCAACCATGTGCCTCAAACAAGTGTCATATGCTTTTACCATGAATTAAGTGCCACAACCATCAAGCATCATAACAATTGTCGCAACTATATCATTCCATATATCATGTACTAAGTAATGCCAATGGTGTACTTTAGCCAAGTAATATCATCCACAAACATATACCATCATACCATGTTGCAACTTTATGCATAGCCTTTTTCCCAAGGCTTTACCACAGATACATGATCTGCTGCACAGATAACTCATGTATGTACGCAACTCTTACCATTGTAACCCGCGTATGATTCTGACGATGAAAAACTTGAGCTTCCCTTAAGGCTGCCATTCTGCTCTAGTTGTTCAGTCTTCTTTACCCACTTCTGAAGGTGTCCCTGCTTCTCAGAACTTGAGCTCTGAACTTCCACATTTTCAAAAATGTCTTACTTCCTAACTTCATACCTTCTTCTAGTCATGTTATATGAAGTCCTCATATTGGAATTTCTTCTTGTGTTCCAACAATCCTAGGATTTGTGACCAAATCCACTACAACTATAACATCTCATGATGTGACAATGAGCAACAATGTGTCCTACTATATTACATCTCCAACATCTTAAGGTGTTATGAATTCTTCCATTATCTCTCCTTGCATACAATCTACATTCCAAAGCTTTGTGACCATATTCATTACATGAATAACAGTGACCATGAAAAACATTTTCATACCTTTGCTTTGGTGTCCATCTGGACGGTGTCTCTCTTCTTTGAGGTGTAAATATGGCTTCTTGATGTCTTCCTTGCTTTGTTCCTTCGAAACTTTCCTTGCCTTCTGTAGATGGTTGACTTGCAACATTATTTCCATCCTTTGAGAGTGAGGGACAGACCTCATGCTTTTTTGAGCTGCTTGCTTCAACATGTGTATCTTCTTTCTTGTATCCAAGATCTGATTTACCATTTGGTGATATTTGACTATCCAAGATCTCATTCAAGATTGTTGAGTTATTCAAGAATTTGTTTGACTTCTCTACTTTCCTTCTAAGATCAACAACTTCATCTTCCAACTTATGAGATGACTCTTCCTTTTCATTTACTTGATTCTT
>CBVK0100526032.1:0-21704 GCA_900067695.1 Picea abies
ATCCACCACAGTAGTATATCTCTACTGTCTGGAGACAGGTAGTCTCCATAACAATCATCTGGGCCAATATTTCACTCACATCTATGAGCTCTGAAAGAATATTTGCCTCACAAATAGTGGAACATATCCACCATAGCAATTTACATCTACTGTCATATATTCTTCATAACAAACATCTAATAGCAACCTGCATAGAAATAATGTTATGATATAAACTGAATCATTTGGGCCAATCTTTCAATCACGTCTATAAGATATGAAAGAATATATGCCCTCAATATAGAACATCAGCAATGGGCTATCTGCCCCATTCTTCTCAAACAAGGAAGAAGGATTATTTCTTATTTATGAGGTTGGACCATTCCTCACCCTAGGCCATTCTTCCTACACTAGTCAAAGTGAACCCTGAACAGAATGTATAAATCCTAAGGAATGTTTGGACCATCCCCCACCCTAGGCCATTCCTCCTACACTAATCAAACTGTGCCATAGAGAGAATGTATAAACCCTAAGGAATGATTGTCCTAGACCATTCCCCACCCTGGGCCATTCCTCCTACACTAATCAAAGTGCACCCTGGAGAGAATGTATAACCCTAAGGAATCTTTGTCCCTGATTGTTGAGCCTGGACCATTCCCCACCCTGGGACATTCCTCCTACACTAATCAAAGTGTGCCCTAGAGAGAATGTATAACCATAAGGAATGAATTTACGGACCATTTCCTCCATTAACCACAAGAGGAAAAGACTGTCCTGTATCAACCTCCAAAACAGACCATTCCTCATGTTAACCACAATGAGAAATCGTTGTCCGGCGAGGCGGGTCGGTCTTCTTGAGTAACCCTCAAGAAGAGAGACTGCCCTAGACCACTCCCCATGTTAACCACAATGGGAAGTCATTGTCTATGATACATTAGCAATCAGACTACCTCCCATGTTAACCACAATGGGAAGTCACTGTCCGTCAGAAATCTCAATCCACTTTCTGAACAGGAAAGAATCTGTCCAATCTAGACTATTTTTCAATTACAAAGATAAATAATATTTTCAGTGCTCCCTCCTAATCTGGAGAGTCATTTAAATCACAAAAATAAAGGTTGGAGAATCTTCCCTTTCAGCTAAGGGATTTATTTCCACGATCCCCACCTTCTCTCGGAAATATGCAAACTTGATTCTGGATAGAGGTTTTGTCAGGATGTCTGTTGTCTACTCATCAGTGGGGATATAATCGATCGTTACCTCTCCTTCCTGGACTTTATCTCGAATAAAGTAGTATTTGATCTCAATGTGCTTTGACCTTTTATGAAACACTGGATGTTCTGATAATCTTATACAAGTCTAATTATCACAATATATTATGGTTGATTCTGGAGTCTGATCAAATAAATTAGAGATTAACTTCCTTATCCATACTACTTTTGTGCATGCTTCACAAGCTATCATATACTCTGCTTATGTTGTACTGAGTGCGATAGACTTATGTTTCTTGCTGCCCCAAGATATCATAGCGGAGCCCAAACTGAAACACATACCTGAAGTACTCTTTTTGTCTTTTGCACTTCCTGCCCAATCAGAGTCTGTGAATCCATGAAGTTGGATATCACTGGATGCAGTATATCTCAAGCCATAGTTTATTGTCCCATGAATATATCTTAGAACATGTTTTGCAGCTATCCAATGCTCTTGTCTAGGTTCCACCTGGAACTGACTTAATGTATTTACAGTAAAGCAAATATCTGGTCGAGTATTTACCAAATACATCAATGATCCAATTAGTTGTCGATATAGAGATGGATCTACTGGATCGGAATCTGGGACTTTCACTTTTCTTATATCTACATTCATAGGAGTGTCCATGGACTTACAGTCCATCATTCCAAATTTCTGAAGGATCTTTATAGCGTACTTTCCTTGTCCAAGGAATACTTCACCATGCTTCTGCCATACTTCTAGTCCCAAGTAGTAATGCATGAGACCTAGATCTTTCATATCAAATTCATAAGCTAATTCCTTCTTGCACTGGATAATTAGAGATTATTCACCTGTTATGAATAGATCATCAACATATAATAGTAGAATCACAGGTGCATTATCCATGACTTTGTAATAAAGGTTTGGATCTGCATGACTCTTGGAGAAACCAAGTCTTATTAGATAGTTGTCCATTCTGGCGTACCAAGCCCTTGGAGATTGCTTGAGTCCATATAGAGATTTCTTCAATCTGCAAACATGAGTGTCTCTGGAATGTACCTCAAATCCTTGAGGTTGTTCGATATACACTTCTTCTTCAATATCCCCATTGAGGAAGGTTGTCTTTACATCCATCTGGTGTAGATTCCATCCCATGGAAGCGGCAAGGGATATGATAGCTTTGATGGAGGTATACCTTGCCACTGGAGCAAAGGTTTTGTCATAGTCTTCTCCCTCCTTCTGGGAGAACCCTCTGGCCATGAATATTGCCTTGTATTTATCCACGCTTCTGTCTCCTACATGTTTGATCTTGTATACCCATTTTGAGGTTACCACTAATTTTTCTTTGGGTCTGGGTACAATTTCCCATACTTCATTTTTCATAATGGATTGATTTTCTTCCACCATAGATTCTTTCCATTGTCCCTTTTGGACTGCTTCTTCAAATGTGGTAGGTTCTTCATCTAGAAGCTTCATCATGTATGCTGCATAACTTGAGAATATTTTCGGTCTTTTACTCTTCCTGGATGTTCCTTCTGGAACCTTGATTCTTTATGCGTCTTGTAAAGTAGCTTGAAGCCAAGCTGGTTGTTTCTTGGTTTTTGGTAGGATATTTGAATCAATGTTCTCACATGGCTCCATAGGATGATCAGGTTGATCATTTTCATTATTTTCATTTTCTGTGTTTTCTTCATTTGGTTCTTCAAGTTCTTCTTCTTCTATAATTTCTTCGATGTATTTCCTAAAGGCCATCCTTTCATTGAACGTTACGTCTCAACTTACTTTTATATTGTGTTGTTCTGGAATATATATTCTATATGATTTGGATGAATCACTATATCCCACGAATATCCCCTTCTTTCCTGAGGGTTCTAGTTTATTCCTTTTATCTTTGGGAATATGAGAGTAAATTGGACATCCAAATATTCTTAGTTTTCTACATTAGGTTTCTTACCCGAGAATGATTCTTCTAGTGTCATGTCCTTCAATATACGATGAGGACTTCTGTTTTGTACATATATTTCCGTCATTGTTGCTTATCCCCATAGGAACATGGATAGACCTTGATCATTCAATAAGGCTTTTAGTGTCTCTTCAATAGATCTGTTTCTTTCTTTTCGCTACACTATTTTGTTGAGGATTATGAGGAACAATCAGCTCCGTCCTAATCCCTATTGATTTGCAGAATGCAACGAACTCCTTCGAGGTGTATTCTCCTCCATTACCTGTTCTTAATGTCTTGATCTTCTTGTTTGTAAGGATTTCTATTTCTGCCTTGAATTCTTGGAACTTGTTGAATACTTCGTCTTTTGATTTCAGTAGGTACAACCACATCTTTCTTGAATAGTCATCTATGAAGATTCTGTAGTAAAGAGATCCTCCTAGAGATCTGACTGGAATTGGATCGCAAACATCTGAGTGTATTAGATCTAGGGTTTCCTTAGATCTGTTGTTGATGCTTGGGAATGGTTTCTTGATATTCTTCCCAAGGGCACATCCTTTGCAGATTCCTTTATGTGTAGATTTCAATTATGGTATTCCTTCAACCATTTTTCTGAGAAAAGGTAATGCTTTGTAATTGATATGAGCATACCTTCTATGCCAAATCTCATTAGGGTTGACTTCGTCATGTACTAGAGCTTCTTCATTTTGTTCTAGTAGTCTATACAGATTTCCTTCACGACTTCCAATAACCCTAGCATCCTCTATGCTGGAATTCTTATGCCATGATAACACCTTTCCATCCATGAAGGCTATTATGTTTCCTTTGTCTTCTAAACATGATATCGATACAAGATTCTTTTCTAAACCAGGTACATATAAAACATTGCTTAAGTGAACATGAATACCTGATTCCAATTTGACGGAGGCTTGTCCAAATCCTTCGACGGGGTAAGTGATTTTGTCTCCAAGATCCACTTTGTACGATGTCTTTCTCTCATTTAGATTTGAGAGTCTGGCTTGATCTCCCGTCATGTGCATGGAAGCTCCACTTTGTACGATGTATTTCTCTCATTTAGATTTGAGATTCTGGCTTGATCTCCCATCATGTGCCTAGAAGCTCCACTATCGATTATCCACATATCATCTTCAATTGTCTTGGTAAGTGCTGAGTAATGTGAAAGACTGATTATTTCACACATGTCTTCGGTTGATTGGTAACTGGTCATGCTTTGATCCAAAACTTCAACTTCATCGTTTATGTTTTCTAAGAGATACAAGAGGTGCACTAAGTTAGGGCGCATCTGGATATCTTCTTCTTGGGCGAGATGCTCCATCACAAGGTGCCAAATCGGAGATTTAGGGGTTTTACAACTACTTCTGCTAGTAACCCTAGCTGCAGTGTTTTTGGAAGCTTCTCCTGCTAGTAACCCTAGCGACAGTTCCTCAACGAGCTCAATATCTAGCGGCTATGCTTCCTTCCAGCGTTTTAGGCTGACTGAAGGGGGTGTGGGCCCATAACCTATTAGAATATAGAAGAATGTGCTCGTTTTACAATTGATGATACCCTCGTCACCCAACCATAGGCCGAAGCCACCCTCCGAGCACCTTGACCTTGACAGAGAAGAGAATCCTGGTAGCAATCCAATAGCCAAGAGAGGCTAATGCACCAAGCAAGAATAGAAACCAAGCTGATTAGATAATCCCACCCAGAGGCTAGCGCACACTTTCCCAGAAACTTGCGCACAAGCTGCAACTGTACCTGCATAGATCCAGTTCACTCTGCAACTGCTGAGATGTGTATAATGAGAACTGGCACCCTGTATTTATAGTAGTCTGGGCAGTTTAACTGGGGCCGACTTCTCCTTCTGGGTATTAATAAATTCATATTAAATATATTTCTGCAGCCGACAACCTATCTAGGGTTTCCTTCATTTCTTTTAGTCCTTCCGGAGGATTCTAGTCTCGTCATAGGTCACAATAGAGGTTCATACCTCCCAAAGCTACCATAATATTAACAAGGCATTCTTCAAAAAATCAAAAAGTCATGTTTTCACTTCTTATGGGCAGGAAATTTGGAGAAGAGACAACCACAACTAGTTAAATGGACAAAGCTAGCAATGCCTAAAGAGCTAAGAGGGTGGGTTATAAAGAACTTGGTCTAGTCCTGTCGAGATTTGGCGGCGAAAAACATGTGGAGGCTAATTCACAATGATATGCTATGGGGCAGAGTCATGTCCTCGAAGTACATCTAGGGTTCGAATTTTATATATTGGATCGGGTCATCAAGAAAATGTGCTCAAAATGGATCGATTTGCTAGAAGGATCTTATGGAGACTTTCCTTTTAATTGGAAATCATTTGGTTTGGTTTATTGGAAATGGAAAGCAGGTACGCCTAGGAGAGGATATTCGGGTGGGTTTAGGGCATGGTTTTAAATTTCTGCAGAACATGTTAAACAACGTCCATGACAATGGGATATTTGCCCTAAGTGATGATTCAATCCCACTTATGGATAGAGCTAATCGTAATGAGTGGAAGTATATAGGAATTTTGGAACTGGAAGGTGAGAGTGTGGATATATGGGGGTCATATATAGCTTATTTAAAATCAAACTTCATTATGTCAAAGGAGGATGAAGAAGACTCTTTGTATTGGACCAACAATGAAAAAAATGGGTAGTATACAATAAAGCTACGATATCATATGATTGCAGAAGAAGCTTTTACAAGAGATAAGAAATGGTGGTGGAGGTATATCTAGGCTCGGAAGGTCCCCATAAAATAAAAAACTCTTTTATGGTTGGCAATAGATAACAAGATCACAACTTGGGACAATGGAATAAAATGAGGGTGGTGTGGCCCAAACTGGCGTGTCCTTTGCAAATCCAACTCAAAATCGGTCCAACATTTGTTCATACATTGCCCTTTTTCAGGACAAGTTTGGTTGAAGGTGGAGAAAGAATTAAATCTACACGGGTTGTCTCTGAGAGAGGATCTTGAAAGGTGATAAAGGACGTGGAAGGATGCTTTAGGTCCTCGTGTTTCAATTCCCTTTTTCTTTGTGTATTTTCTGTGGCGGGCACGAAATAGTGTCATATTCCAAAACCTTCAGATTTCAAGTGAAGTTGTGGTGGGGTTGATCATCAAGTTAGTTGGCGAATTCAAGACAGATCTAAAAGGAAGGAAGGAAAGGCTACCTCGGTTTCCCCCGATAGCGGAAGGGATCCCTTGGGTTTTTTTTGAAAAGTCCAGCTAGGGCCATCACCCCTTTGCGACGTTGGAGCGATCTTATACATATCCAAAATGCATTATTTCACCATTAGATATGTTTTGGGGACAGGTTCCAATAATAAGGACAAACTTGTTGCACTTTGGGCTTTGTTTTTCCAAGCGGATACGCTGCAGATGTATAAGTTACAAGTGTTTGGGGATTCACAGGTAGTGGTGGATTGGATCAATGGGAAGACTCATTTTCAAGTAAGACGACTACAACCCATAATGAAACATCTACAGGAGTTGGTTGACAAGCTAAATTGGTTTTCCTGTAAACACATTCTATGAGAACTAAATGTTGAAGTTGATGCCCTTTCAAAGGATGTGCTATCTTTTGAAGTCGGAACCTTTTTTCTACAGAAGTTCTTAGAAAATCATATAACAAATGGAATGTTTTTCAGGCTTTAATCTCTATTTTTTATGTAATTTTTTTTTGGATAGATTTCTAAAATGTAAAAGCCTTATACAAACTAAAGTATAACATAGAAAAAAATAAGCAAATAAAATAGAAATTGAAAGATTAAATTATAAGTAAAAAATAGTTTGTTTTTTTTTTTACATAAACAACCATATATTCTAATTTGTGGAATATAAAGTTTTTTCATTCTCTCAAAAAAAAATTTATTTTTCTAAAAGTCAATAATATAACCTTCGTACCAATCTTATCAATTAATATTACCTTCTTAACATTATTAAGACTTTTAAGATATAAGTTATTGATTTTTAAATATATATTTTCCAAACCATGCAAAATATATAAAGATGATGAAAGGTTGTCAATCATATCAAGAAAGCCACGAGTACCATACGTTAACGAAGTAAAAAAAAAGGAATAATATGAACATATAAGGAATAATAATATTTAACTTAAATAACCTGTCGACAACCTGTTGTCGGCAGAAATAATAGAAAGCCAAAAGAAAAAGTGTTTGCAATTTATAAAGGCATCTTTGTGGAATATTCTTTTGACAAAATGCCGTCTTAATTATAAAAAGATTTTCCATAAAGTTTATAAATATAATATAAATTTTCCATAAAGATTATGAAATGAACCCAAACACGTTTCTTGATTCTTCAATTATGATTATGAAATGAACCCAAACACGTTTCTTGATTCTTCAATTTTTTTTTCCACGGGAAAAAATTTCACTATTATATTCAAAAGATATAATATTTTTACAATCGAAATCATCACTGATTGGCAGCTACAGGAGGCCTGTGTAGTGTTGTTGCTGCACACTGTTGACAAGTAAATACAATGAAATTACAATGCCAAAGCACGCAGTTTGTCCAAAATTCAAATCTCAGCCATGTACTCTGATCAATGCTGACTTCAGAGGATGAATGGAGCAGCTTGTTGCCAGCCAACTCCTTTTTTGGAGAGTGTTACATGCGTCTTTTTCTCATACAACAGCACAGAAGGAGTACAATGCTATTTAAATGGTGCATGTCCTTCAATAGCCCTTCATTCATGGCGAATCCATAGCAGCGAAAATGAAAATACATGGTGAGATCCGCTATGAACTTGTTCATATTCAACAGTGGCCTCACATTCATGTTAAGATCCATCAAGGCACCAAGGCTGCTATGGAGAATTCAAGTCACCAAATCTACAATGGAGAAATCAATTCAGAGAATGATCTTGTAGATGAGTCCTTCATTGCCATCCTCCCAGTAAGAAAAAGTAATTTGGCTCGGTGGGAGGAGCAATGCCTTCTTAGAGAGGAGATCTGCCTCGGAGTTTTCCTCTCGGAAAATGTGTTGGAAGGTGAGCTTGCTGAAGAGTGAAGTCGCAACCTTGGTCCTATCTTTCCAGCAATTGAGAGCTGCCACATGGAAGTCTGCCAGTCCATTCAGCCAATCGATTGTGAGCTTGGAATCACCAAGGAGCAGCAAGGTATTGGTATGGCGACTAGCCAGCACTAGCGAAGCCCAAGCAGCTATAAGTTCCGCCTTTGTGTTAGAACCCTGACCTCCGTTCAGCGTCCAGCGAATAATGGTGTGTGTGCTTAAAGCTATTTTTCCCCCAGCTCCACAAAGAGCGCCTCCTTGTTGTGAGGCCCCATCGAACCAGGCCACCACCCTGTCTAATGGATTTTGAAAAGGTTGTCGATCCGGAGGCTTTGGCTGTATTTTCGTGCCGAGATTGGCTGCCTCTGTCAGAATGTGAGATGTGATAAAGTGGAAGGATGGCTTCTTGTCATTGAAAATGGCCGCATTCCTGGACAGCCAAATGAGCCAGCGCAGATGTGACGGGAGCAAAGCAAGAGATCTGTTATGTTGGATCCAGATTTGAAAGCATGCTTTGACATCATTACCAATCCAACAGGTGGAAATATTAAGTGCAGATGTGATAAAGTTCCAAATCGAACAGGTGAATGAGCACTGAACAAAAACATGCAGTGATAATTCCATATCTCTGGCACAAAGAGCACAGTGATTCGGGCCCTCCCATCCGCGCTTTTGTAAATTGTCCCATAGCAGAAGCTTATTTTCGAGCAGAAGCCATGTAAATAATTTGTGTTTTAGTGGTCCGTGTTCTCGCCAAATCCTCTGTCTCCAACTGGAATAACAGTCCTCCAGTTTTGTGCTGCCAGAGCAAGGTAAACATTCTTTGCCGAAAGTGATCCCGACCGGTCGCCCCCGATCCAGATTAGGGAGTCATCCTGTGGATGCAGTCTCACACCGGAAGCTTTGAGTTGGTGAGTGAAGTCATCCCATTCTGTCCTATGTATCAGATCAAGCTGCAGATCAAGTCCGGACAGCCACGAGTCACTTAGAGGGCTGGTTGAAATCGGGTGGTGGAATTGGTGTAGGAAATGGAGATTTTTTTCATGAAGAATGGTGCGCAGCAATGATGAGAGGCTCGCTTTACTGCCCAGGCCCAAAATACAATCAGAACCAACTTCAATCAGATGCCCGTCCCCGGGATACCAAGAAAGTCCCTTTAATATGATTGGGAGGGTAGAAGAAAAGTTTTTCCAGATCGGCGAACCTGTAGGTGGATGAAATTCAGCGTGTCTGATCCAAATATGCACAGGGAGGTGATGGAGATACTTGGCTATGATGACTGTATTCCAGAGTCCTGGACAGGTTAAAATTCGCCAGAAAGTATTGGTCGAAAGAGCTTTGTGAAAGAGGGGTAGATTTTTTAGGCCCCAACCCCCCATCGATTTCGGTTTGGAGAGCTCCTCCCATTTGCTGAGATGAAAACTTCTAGTCCTGTTGCAGCCAGCCCAAAGGAAAGAAAAAGAGAGTTTACGGAGCGACTTCAAAACGGTGGCTGGAATATGTGCTAAAGCCATCCAAAAGACCGAAAGACTTTCTAGCACCGCTTTAATCAGAATAAATCTTCCTCCTATCGAGAGAAACCTGTGTTTCCAGTTGAGTAATTTCCTTTCAAATCTGTCCAAAAGCCAAGCCCAATCTTTTGTGGTGTATCTGGAGGATTTTAGGTGAAATCCTAAATAGGTGAAGCCCTCTTCAAGCTCAAGGAAATCAATTCCAAAGAGTGCACTTATGTTGCGTTTTAAGGGCTCTTGCGCGAAAGAATACAAGAAGGAGGATTTGGAGGCATTGATTCCTAAACCAGAGACATCACAAAAAGTTGTTAGGATCGAATGAATGATGGACCACTCAGCAAAATCTGCAGTTGTCATGATCAAAACGTCGTCAGCAAAAAGGATATGAAGAATATGGGTCAGCCCTGCCACTTTGACTCTTTTCAGGAGACCCTCTGCTTGTTTGTTCTTTAGTAAGATGCTGAGACCTTCCCGGATCAGAATAAAAAGAAGGGGGGAGAGGGAGCAGCCCTATCGGAGGCCTCTTTCGCAGCGAAAAGCCTTTGTCGCTTCTCCATTGATTAAAATAGCCAGAGTTGCCGAGGATATACAACCCATTATCCAATTTGTTGTAGTAGTGCCGAATCCGCTCCGAATAAGTATGAGGTGCAGAAAATTCCAATTTATGCAATCAAAGCTTTTTTAAGATCTAGCTTTAGGAGAATGGCTTGTAGCTTTTTTGTTTTGATACTGTGGATGCATTCTTGAGCCACTCCAACAGCGTCAAGAATTTGTCTTCCTTTGAGGAAGCTGAGCTGTTCTTCGGAAAGTGCACGAGAGAGAAATGGTCGGATTCTAACAGCAATGAGTTTTGAGATTATTTTGTAACATAAATTGCAGAGTGAAATGGGGCGGAAGTCATTAAAATGCTTGGGGAAGTTTGACTTAGGTATCAAAACAACAAAGGTTTTGTTTAACAAGGAGCTAACCGTCCCTCTTGTTTTCGAGTCTTCTATGACATCCAGAATGTCTTGATGCATTAGTTCGAAGAAATGGAGGAAGAGTTCCACCGTCCAGCCATCCAGACCTGGGCTTTTCTCTCTTTTAAATCTTTTGATAACCGCGAGGAGTTCCTCCTTAGTACATGGAGCCTGTATTAGATTTGCTTCTTCGGGAGAGATCATTCTTGGGAAAATACTGGTTGTTGTAGACTGTGCAGCGAGAGAAGGGGCTGGAGTTGCTTTGTAGAAGGATTTAAAATAAGTGTATGCTGCCGACTTGATCTCAGCCTGAGACTAATATTTGATTCCAGATATGTCTTCGATCTCCCAAATTTGTTTTTTTGCTCTGCGGGAGCAGGCCACTCTGTGGAAATAGCTGGTATTCTTGTCACCCCCTGCCAACCAGAGCATCCTGCTCTTGATACGCCATCTTTCCTCCTCGTCCCGAATCAACTTGTTTCTTGCGGACTCTAGGCTTCGTATCTTGTGTGTTATCTCCACGCTGCTAGAGTGTTGTAACTGATGAAATAAAAGGAATTCCAGCTCTGATTCTATGCAATTTAGTTCAGCATGTTCCCTTTCCTTTTTCTCTTTGAGCCAATGTATCGAGAGAGATCTTAAGGAGTTGAGCTTACGGATTAAGTTCCCTTGTGCATCTCCTGGAGAGATAAGAGAGCCATCCGTCCAAACAGAGTTTACTAGCAAGGTGTATGACGGATCCTTCAACCACTGTGCGTTAAATTTAAAAGGAAGAGCCATCTTGTTGCGTCCTTCTCCAATCTGAAGACATATCGGTGTGTGATCTGACAAGAAGGGCAATTTAACCCAAGCCCGACAATTGTAAGATGGCAGGAGAAATCTCTCGGCTACCAAAAAACGGTCTAGCCTTTTGGAAATTTTTGCAGCACCTTGTCTACCGTTCCGCCAGGTCGATAGTAACTCCGGAGGTTTAATGTCAATCAGCGCGTTTTTGAAAAAAATTTGCTGGAAAAAACTTGAAAGTGGGTCTGTCATTGCCAAGTCCCCCCAAGTTTCTAGTGGGCTGGTAGTTAAATTCAGGTCTCCGGCGAGAATGAGGTTCTCAGCCGCCAGAAGTCCCAGGTTGTCTAGCCGCTGCCAGAATTCTTTGCGTCCAGTACAGGGGCCGTAAACGTTCAACAAATTGATATGTCGATTATGTTTGAGACTAGTCCCAGATAGTAAAATGCCCCCAGGACTGAGCAGCGGGGAGAGTTTAAAAAAGGCTGGATCCCAAGTAACCAATAGGCCTCCCAAAGTTCCCACAGAGCTTGCCGCACAAGAAAGCCAGCTCGGTCGTAGGAGGTGCATGAAGTCTCTAGCCACAGATGCAGCTACCAGGGTTTCTTGAAGGAAGATGATGGAAGGCTGAGTCTGATCAATGAGTCTTCTCATGGAGGCTTGTTTCAGAGGTCCCCCGACCCCTCTGATATTGAGGGATAACAAGATCATGGGTTACCTCTAGCAAGGGCTTTGATGCCTCTAAGCGCCCCTTGTGTTTGATTAGGATTGGTGACTACCGCTGATGAAGAGCCCGTCGATGTCTTCTTCCTTGCACTACGAGTTTTAAGAGGAGAGAGTTCCAGTCCAACTCCTCTTGACCAGGAAGGTTCCAGTTCAGTTGAATCTTTCGGTCTTGAGGAAGAAGGTTGGTCAGGCATATACTCGGAGCCAAGTATTTGATGTTTTCCATGATAAGTGTGAAGGGGGAGCGAATCAAATGGAAGATGAGTTTCAGGGGTAGTTTCCCGAAGCATATTATCCAGCTGTGTAACCGAGTGGGAGGGTTCAGTGTACCCTGCTAGGACAGCAGGTTCTTGGGAGACATCAGCTACAGTGTAAGGGTCAGTCTCCGAATGTAGGAGAGTAGTAGCTATGTGATGCGTAGAAAGATGTATTAGATGAGGGGGGTTCAATGGAGGTATTAGGTAAGGTGGTCGAGAGATTAGGAGATAAACAGGAAATAGTATGCTCAGCAATGAAAATCTTATCCGAGACCGAGAAAGTGTTGTAGAGTGATGGGCAAAGTTCTTTAATCTTACTTACCAGTGAATCTTCTGGAATAGAGTCATCATTTTGAAAGATCAGTGAGTCCGATGGTAAATTTGGGGACGAGCAATAACCATTGAAGTTTGCCTCTTCAACTAGGTCTAGGATTTCCTCTGGTGGGGGATGCTTGTAACAATATTTTCTCAAGTGACCCGTTCTTCTGCAGTAGGAGCAGCGAAACGGAATGCCCAGATAGTCTAGCCTCTGTGAGTGGATTTGTCCTCGCCAGTTGATCTCCAAGTCTTCAGCTAAACCAACCTATATGTCTAGTTCCACATATATCCGAGCAATTTTTCTGTCTGCTGCCTCTAATATGTTGGAGTCCATTTTGAGAAAACAACCTAAAGAGGCTCCAATCATTTCAAGTGCTTTCAAGTTCCAAAGCTGGAGAGGGAGGCCTGGGAGGAGTACCCAGGTGTGACAGAAACTAAAGAATTTTGTAGTCGGGTTAAAGCCTAGTCTCCAACGCTTTAGCATGAGACTTCCCCCGTCAATGGGCCAAAATCCGCTCAGGATTGTAGCAGAGTCTTCCAAAGACTTAAAAATGAATCCTAGCCAACCGTGTTGTAGCAGGTGATACTTAGGAATGTAACCAAGGATAGGTTTCCAGGTTGATTCCATCCAATCTTCGAGCTTCTGCTTGCAGTTCTGTTTATATGCTAAACGACCAACTAAAGCACACAGTGCTAAGTTGCAGGCTTCGGTGAGCCCGATATCCATACCAAGCACCAGTTTGGGATGTCTGCGTTTGGGCTTCCAGACCTTTTGTGGGTGCTTCAGAGATCCAGATTTATGGTATGTGGAAGAATGCTCCAATGACTTGAAATGTGTTTGAGAAGGGGTTATGTGGGGATCTGAGAAGCGCTGAGAAATAAAAGGTTTATGTGAGACAGGACGAAGCTCCTCCAAATGGGGTCGGTTCGGGTCAACTGATAGAGAAGCAGTTGAATGATGAGCCTTTGCGGATGAGAAAGGAGGAAAGTGACTGGAAGCTAAGTGCGATGGTGCGTCGAGAGGCTTGTTTGACTGATAATATTTAGCACAGAGTTCATCTATCGAGGACAGAGTTTCTGGGTGGTCCCATGGGTCCCCCAGGTTCTCGACAGATACTTCTTTTGTCCCCATATGCAACGATTATGAGTAAAATAAAAGTTGAAGGGCGCCAGTCAAGGACAGGTAGCACAGACAGGTAGGGAGAAACAACCGAAAAAAGGTTAATAAAAGTGAACAGGGAACGGAGAGCTGTGTCGGGATGCACTCAGAGTAGTTCAGCAAAACCAAAGCAAGTATTGGACAGAGTGGTAAGGGTTCTGGTATGGTCTGTAGCTTGGAAAGACGGAAGGAGCAAGGATAAAGTCAAACCGAGTGCAAAATGAAGAAATAGACAAGTAGCTGGAAGAGTAGGAAGAGACCGCTCAGTGGTAGTTGTTACCAGCCAGAAGGTAGGAGGTGGGCCGAAAAACGATGAGGCGAATCCCACTACACCGAGATTACCGCTGTTGTAAATGCCTGGTGGCCTTCTGTTCTTGGACATCTGAACATGGCTCCGCGAGATGTGTGAGAACCAATGTCTGGTTCAAAAAACGCCATGGGCGCCAAAATCGCCAGAGCTTGGCGTCTACTTGAACGAATAGGTCGGCCCTCGTACATTATTAATTGATTCTGCCCTTCCAGCCATAAATATTTCAATAAGATTTTCAATTATGCCTCTATGTTTGATAATTTTGATGTAGAATTTGAACTCATGATTCAAATCTATCATAATTTTGTATTAATAATTATATTTTCCATCCAACATAATAATAGTGTTGATTTTTTTATATGTTTTAATGTTTCCTTTTTTATAGAATTTTATATATTTTGATTTTTAATGTTTTGTTATACAATTTTTTTATATTTTTACGTACATAGTACTAAATATTTTGAGTATCAGTTAAATCTTTGATCTCGTGGATTTTGATTTTTAATTTTTGGTTAATTATGTAGTTTTTATATTAATATTTAAAAAAGAATATTATAACTATAATGGTTTATGTCTAGAGGTTTGGTTTGGAAAATTAGGACCATAACAAATTATAGAAAAATTAGTGCTTGGTGTCTAAATAAATGTTTTAACTTTGAGATACTTGAAAACAATAAAGTTTATATAGTATTGATAGCATCTTAAGAGATAGGAAGTAGAAATCATAGGACAATATTAGTTCCAATCAGGACAACATTCATAACAAAATTGAATCAAATTGGTTATCCTATGAGATTGTGTGCTTGATTCTACTCATTCTATGTGTCTTTTTGTATCGTGGGGTCTTCATCAACGAGAATAGGGTTGGATGGTATGCCTTTCGAACCTTGAGTGTGCTTAGTTGCTGCTAGAGGGTCATTGTCACTATTCTAGGGGCTAAACAGTATGATGTCAATATCAATAATGGCTCTGAAGACTATTTGATCCAGGTGGATATTGGTGGCCACCCGCCTATTCCACTTGGACCCACACCATTGTTTCTTTTAGTTTTCCAATTTCTTTAATTGTAGCACAATTTACTATTTTTAGCAGTTCTTCGGGTCCTGAACTTCCGAAGCTGTTTTGAGGCCCTAAACGACGTTTTTTGGGCATGAATGGTTTAGCAAATATGAGTCCGTATCGAACTCGATATTCGTTGTCAACAGTGTATTCCTCGGATAGATCTTTCTAACGATGTATCATGTGCGTCAAATGGAGATAGTATGCCAAAGTTACGACCCCGGCAAATTGATGTACCAATTTACCCCAACGGGGCCCATATTTTGGCGTTTCATCTCCTAGGGTTAGGTTTTTGGATGTTTAGTGTTTTCCATTGTTTCTCAATAATATATAGGCCTTCGAGCCTCATTGTAACAGGGAGTTCAGAGGCCAGTAGCCACCACATCTCTTCTCAGAGATAAGCTACAAGCGCCCTAACTAGTTTATTTCAATTATGTCTGTAAGCATTTTTTAGTCATTTGTTATTAATGAAATGAAGTATTATTTCTACTGCATCTCTGCGTTTATGTGTATTTATGTATTTCATTGTGTTCCTACATAAATCTGGATCACTATTTCAAATTTTTTTTTTTCCATCGAGTGCATTTGTGGAGGATGGGCTACTATTGTTTCCCCTTTTCCTCCATAATCTGGGCTATAAAGGCCTTGTGGAGCCAATAGAGCTCAGTGAGCTTGAAGATTTTGGTATCCCTTGTATGCAGGAAACTCATATCAAGAATTCAACCCTCAAATTCAAGTTCAATTTGGTCTTTAGAAAGCTTCTTTCTTTTATGCAAAATTAAGTTTTGCAATTGGGCCATCTCTTCCTTCACTGCAAGGGAAAACCATTTGTGGTAATCACTGGCTACCTTCATGCCATCCTTATGGGCTTTGGTTATGCACCAATGAGGCTTCTAAGGGGTGTAATTTTTGGCATTTTTCCCAGACCCCCATCGGAGCCCTCTTTGCTCGACTCCAAACCCATTTCATTACCTATTTTAGACATAATCGAATGCAATAGGATGACAGGGAAAATAAATAACACGGGTCGTGGAAAGAGGTAATGGAAAGGGACAAAGGATGGGCTTAAGGCCTAACATGAGAAGCTCCATACCTAGGAGGAATTCTCCCACCCCACAAAGAAAACTAGTATAGCATTCCCAATCTTAACCTATTTTCCTAAGAGAACTTGATTTTGTTTGCCCCGCATTAGACAAAACACCACTCAACTCAACATTATATTCTATAATACCAAAATGATGCTAATTGTTTCAGAAGAGCACATAGCAATAATACTCATAAGACCATGACAAAAGGATCTCTATCATCTATCATAGTAAGTGTTATTATCATAATGTGTAATGCATCCATGCACTATGTTATTAACAATGGAAATGCTTAAATTAGATAGGAAGTAATTTAAATGATAATTTAAAAGTAAAAATAAACATGTTAAAAATGTATTTGTAGAATTTGAAAGAATCGCTAACTAAATAACTCAATGCATATTCATTGGCCAACTCTATTGTTTTTATACAAAAACACAAATTTTCTCTTAGAAAGGCAATTTTACTTTTGTAGAAACAACATTTTCAGTCTCTACCACAAGGGACCATGTATTTATCTCACAAGACAAAATAGAGTTAACACTTACCAATCATTATAGCGAAGACCATTATTATCTTTTGTAATGAGTACTATTATCAATAAGCAAAAGGAAGATAATAGAAACTGAGCTTCCATATGATCTTCATAAAAATCTTTGCAATTTGAGCTTCAACTTTTATACAAATCTCTCATATTCACTTATATACAATATCTAAAGTTCAAAAAAATAGCAAATTATATATAAAAAGCTTAAAATACTATATACATAAGATTCATATTTAAACAAATATATATATATATATATATATATATATATATATATATAACAAAAACATTAAAAATATATTTTTAAAAACCATTACATTACAAGAAAACTAAATTAAATTTTCAAAATATATTTTTAATAACCATTACATTAAGCAAAGACTAACAAAATCAAAACATAAACAAATCACATTATATTTAAATTTTAACTTAACAAAGTGCCAAATCACATTATACTTAAATTTTAAATTAACGAAGTGCTAGGATTATAATCCCTACTTTAAAGTAACGCTCAAAAATGTTAAAAAGTTAAGTTTGAAAACGGAAAATTAATCAACAAAAAGAGCCAACCATTTATTTATTTCACATTCATTCTCTCAACATCAAATAAAAATCAGAGTCACAATTAAAAAAAACTATCAAAAGCACAAGAAATGGAACATAAAAATAAAATAAAAGTTTATATCAAAGACCATTACCATTTCTTTGGCACGTAGATCCTTCTTAGTCTATAATTAAAATTGTTATCAAATTACATTAAAGATAAAAATTAAATATGAAAGCATAATTATCATAATGTGAAAAAAACATTAATTTATCTATGCGAAATTTTAAAATTATCTTTAAATTACATTAAAGATAAAAATTAAATATGAAAGCATAATTATCATAATGTGAAAAAAAATACTAATTTATCTATGGGAAATTTTAAGTTTTGTAACCATTCAATAATTAAAATATCTATTTTATATTACAAAGAATTCTATTTTATGTTTATATTTTCATTGATTTAATTAAATGTTATGTAATGTATACTTTACATTCAAAGGAATGGTTTTCATTTATTAGCAAATACCATAGTACGCAAAACCTCGAATCGAATTAACTCGATTAATGTTTGTGGCATATCCATTCATAACAACCCAATAAAACACATTTCAAATTTTGGTCATCACCTAATTGAATTCATTATTTAAAATTATATAAATGTATATTTATGTATTTAAGTAAAAATAGAGAAAAACAATATGGAATAAATCATTGAAATCTAAAATTATTGAATGAATATTTGTTGTAGGGCTATGAGGTGACAGGGACAAAGAAACCAAAACCAATTATGAGCTTGTACCATACTCCATTCAACATCAACCAATTTACTATTTACAAAATACTTTAGGCACCTCATTTAACCATCAATTAATCATGAAACTTTTTACTCACAGTTATACACGACACAATTTGGAATGTTTGTGTTGGCTCACTTATGCGCATCCTTCCTAACACTTGGGGGTTGATGACCCAGGGTTCACCCAAAGTTGACCAATAAAACCCTAAGGCATCGACATATCAATCTTCACTCAAGGACTGAAGAAGGTCTCACCTGAGATGCCATGAGAATCACAGAGACTATCTGGTCTTGTGTCAAAGACAATGTGATAAAGCATACAAGGAAGCCACTCGGGCTAACATTCATACATTCAATTATAATCCATCAGCAGACTAATAGCTAAAACCATTAACACACTCAACCATTAAACGTAGAATAAACACATCAATAGACACTGAGAACTGCAGCTTTATATTATCTCCATTAAATAGTAGGAGACATACATCAATAGATCCTCATTGCAATAGGAATAGCGTTATGTGCTCTAATACATTCTACAACTCATGCATTACAATGCACTATGCGCTCTCTATTCAGATTCTACACATACTATTCGATTAACTCCATTACAGATTCTATACAAGATAGTTTCATCCTCATAGAAATCTTATTACAAAGACTCATCACATGACTCATGCAAAACTTGAACTGTTATCTCTCCTCTGTAGACCTCTTACTCTCTTCTTTTCATTTTCCTTCTTTTTCTATTCTAACACTCTGTCCCTTTCTCCTCTGCTCCACTCGCTCTAGTGACTGATAGTTCTGCACTCTATTAATGTGCATGTAAAACTAATGTGCATGCACGACTAATATATACACGTGGATAACCTACCCAAAAATTTGGATGCCAATAGGCCCCCAATACTATTACTTGGCTCGTCCTCAAGCCAATGGCCTTGTTCATGGTGTGACGAAGGAAACATACAGAGTTGTCTCCATGAGTCCCCGGAGGAACTCCTGGAATTGGCTATTAGTTTCCAAAGTGGTGTGCAGTTGTTGAGTGAGATGGACCATCCGATCTGACTAGGCGGTTGTGACCTATGGAGCCTCAAGATCAATGTGTTCCATTTTCTCGAGCATAGGGGCAGTTGCGAACTATGTTGCTACACTCTATGTGTACAAGATTTTGGCCTTGTCGACCACTTTGTTGGCTATCCTAGAGATAGTTTGTTGTTCCGTCAAAGCGACAATGATCTCTCTTGTCTTTCTTGCAATGGTTGTCATCGTGACTTGGTGCTCGTCTATGGGTAAGGAAGTCAAGCTACTCTTCTATTGGGAAACCTTTGTTTTAGCAGTGTGTATCCATTCATTAATGGAGTTGATCTCCAGGAGATTTTGGAGGTGATTCTAGAGTGTAAAATTGTACTCAATTAATCCTAAAAAATATTTTAATTGTTCCTGGCTGTTTTGGAGGGCTTCCTTGGTGACTGCAATCTTTTGTTGCAATTCAATATTTTTGGGTGTGGACCATTGGAGCCTAGTGCGATGCTCAATGTTATGCGACTCCAATACATGAAAACTCACCTTAACTACATGGATTTTCTGAGATGGGGAGACTTCCAAGGCCTCATTCATTGTACTAGGTACATGCACATACACTTCATTGACTGTGCTCAGGATCTCTTTGTGGTCGGTAGCACTTCCCACGTTTTGAGATCTTGTTTCCGCGTGCATCGATACTTATGTATCATATAACATTTTCAATGCTTGATGTGTTTGTACCTCTTGTTGATAGTGTGCACGAGTCTGATCATGTGATGTGATTTCTAATTGATGTTGTTGTTGAAGTTGCTCATGAGCTAGACTAAGTGTCCAGTGTCGTTCTCCTAGTTCTGTAATTAAGGTGGTAATGTAGTTTTGCATGGTCGAGGTGGGGACAGACACTAGATCAATTCCCGTAGTGTTCACGTCAAAAGAAAAGACCATTGACGGGTCAAATTTCACTGGCCACCATTAATTTACAGTTCTAGGAGTGTGTTCCTGTGGCATGGGGGGGAGCTCCTCCTTTTTTATCTTCGCTTCCATTATTTGTCTTGAGTTTTCTCCATGTTCCAAGTTCATTCCTATTTTGGCTCTGCCTTGGGTTATCAACCACACATCAACTTCCTCATCCTTATTTTGGTTCACACGCAGTTCTGAAGTTACCATGTTGCAATGTGTCTTCTTCTCTTCCCACTTCTTCAACAAGTCGAGACAATCCTCTATGACATGCTTGGTACTATAGCAATACCCACAAAGAGCATGGTTTGGTACAAGATCTTGAAACATGGCCTACCTTGCCACAATGAAAACAAGTGGGTGGTATTCCTCCACCTCCTCCATATCCTCATTCTTGATCACGTCCATATCCTCCTCCAGGACCTCCTTGGTATCCACCTCTTTCTACACATCCGTGATCACCACCTTTTTTCTCTTCCTGAACCCGAAAGGCATTATGGGTGTGGTCATGCATCAACTAAAGTGACCAACAATTGTTCACATCATGCCCCATGGATTTGCAGAACTCATAGAACTAAGTATGGTGATTCTTTTGATATTTCTCTAGTGTTGCGTAGCGGGGTGGAATATGTCCCCACTATCTTCAAATCTCGCACCATTGAGTTTGAGGCATAGACGGAAATGTATTCAACGCACCTATCACCAAATAATTTCCCAACGTGGGACATTAATCCATGCGGTGACCTTCTGACCGGCATGTGGTACACCACACATGCTCGTGCACCACCTTAATATTTTCCATGTCATATTTGCAAGTTGGGAGTACACTTGTGCCAGTCCTGCCCATGTCTCTCCACCTCCTAGTGTGGCCTCGAGGCACATCACAATCTCCATCGCCTCTGCCTAGGTAATCACATTTTTCTCGGTGAGATGAACTCAATTATGGGGAAGCAATTCTGTAATGAAGCATTCATTGTGTTGAATATATTGGATCTGGAATCTTAGTCTATCTAACAGTATCTTGAACCGATGGTCATAGTCCCACACGGTCTCTCTCGTTTTCTTCTTGATTTATTTGATTTAAGTAATGCATCATGATGTTGACTTAGGCTTCTGAAACTCCCTAAGAAGATCTCTCTTAATTTGTGTTAGGGACCTTGTTTGTCCCGCAGGAAAAGTTGCCTTATACTTCATGTACCACGTTGAAGCTCTGTTCTTGAAATTGGTCTCACGTTGCACAACCTTCGATGCTTCGTCTATGATCCTATTCACATACCATATAGATTCACATGTGAACCAATGGTGCTCTGCATTTTCCTTACATGTCCCATGGAATACAAGTAGCCTTAGTGTTGTATTTTGATTTTCCATTCTCAATCTAGGACTGTCTCCTCCGGAATGATTCTCATTGTTGGTGATCTAGGTATTGATAGTCTTCCTTGCAAAGTATTTGTTATGAACATAAATACAT